>VZTY01003018.1:30480-86074 GCA_013400935.1 Turnix velox | reverse complement strand
AGTATCAACTTATTGCATAAGTTGATCAAGAATTTGGGTAACCAAAATAAAAAACAATTAAGGTTAAAAAATCATCACAGTCTTTTTTATATAAATTTTTATATATATATAGTGTTAAATACTTTTTATGTTTCAAAACGAGGGTTAAAAATATAATGCTTTATAATTACAAAATTATATGCAAAACATCTTGTCTTTCATACAACATGCAGCAACCTGACTACAGATCATTCCACTTACTTTTTCCCTCACACAAGAAAAGTATGATGTTACTGCTTTTTTTTTTTTAAAAGCACTGCATAGTACCAGAATGGAGATTTAACCATTAATATAGGCAAATGAAATGAAATCATTATCATTTCCTAAGTTCTCCAAATACACATGCTTACAGAACTCATTTTGCAGAATCACTCTCATATGATCATAGCACATGATATCTTATGGTGTTCTTGAAGGAAAAAATAACCTTTCAGCAGATTTTTTCAGCTTTTTTGAGGTTTAATTTTAAGCACATATGTCTGTTCAGTAGTAACATTTCTACTCCCATCATTACACTACTAAGTGTAATGATGAAAACGGTACAATATCAAGTAGTTGATGAAAAACAGATTATTGCAGATTTCAGGAAAAAGTCATTCTGTTTGTATGAAAGAATGAAGATACATTATTATTCTGCAATATGTTCTTACATTGCCCTTCAAATGATGCCAGAGAAGAAAAACAAGTCTTGCTATTCAGAGTGATATAGTTAGTCTTGTATAAATGGATCTTACCTTCCATTTATCACCACTTTCAAATTGGAAAGAGCATAGTAGCACCCAGTTTTCTGTGATTTCTTCATTGAATAGTAATAATGCAGTGGCCATAATTCTGTCTCCATATATACAGCTTGCAACTTTTTATAAATATGAAAGCTTATTAATTAGAAGGAAAAGCTTTACTCAAATCCAATTTGTAACACATTCAAATACAGAGATGACAACTTGTGCAAGACTCTTTATCTCCTGTACTTCATACCTAAAATAGACTAAAATAATTTAGTCTTGCATATCCTAATCTAAGAAACTGTTACAAAAAATCATGTCTTATTGAATGATGGGATGTCCAAGGACTATAGAAAATTTCCAATAGAAATAACTAAAAATAGATATTTCCACATACACATTCTAATTTCAAGTTCCCTCCATGACATTTTCTTATTATTATGAAGGATAAAGCAAGAAAAATTAAAACTGTATGCATGCAAATGTGAAAGGACTAAATATATACAATGTATGAAATCTATGTTACAAGTTCAATGTCCTTATTTGTGTAATAATGTAAAATGGAATAGTGCAAACTAATATGATATTTTGAAGTAGCTTTTCCTTCTCAGAGTCCAGATGAAAGGCACTAAGATGTCCCTGAACTTCAGAGATTTTAAGGAAAACACTTAAAAACACAGAACAGAACAAAAAATATATGACTACTAGAAATCTATCAAAAAATATTGGAAATACTTGGAAATTCTTCTGATAAATTTAACTCCCCAAATTTGCCAACTTCACTGACTTAGGAGAGTCATTGTAATAGATGCTATTTTAAGAACACAATTCTACATCTGTCTTACTGAATCCTAGAGATATTACAGAATTTCAATGATTTTGCAATAAAAGGAATCACATAGTTCCCTAGGAATCATTCTTCATTATAGCACATGCAGATACATGATTTAGATGAAGAAGAAATTATGAATTTGAAAAATCACTCAGTTTCTCAAATGTTTACTACCACAGAGATTTGAGGTCTTTTAGGAAAAAAAGCCAAACAAACAAACCAACAAAGATTTCAAAACCATTATTAAAATCTGGCAGCTGATAGGCAGTGCAAAATCTGAAATTCAGTGAAGTGAAAACAAATCAGATTGAAACCTCTGCTATCTTCTACTGCAGTCAGGGCATGCATTGCCTATGTCTGCACTATGAGACAGATGTGCTATTGCTCTGTGCTGCTCTTTTCAAATAGATGGCATGCTTAGGTTACTTTCCAGGGAGGCTGGTAGGACAGGCTGATGACTGTCGATATCTTGTTTTCATATGGAGTTGGAGAAAGTGCTTTCTGTGATAAGCATTGCTATTAATATTAGAGTGGGATCACGAGGCAGAGTTCTGTTTTGCTGTGATTTTATTATAAAAAATATATAAGCATTATATATATTATATAATATATCAGATTATTAATACAGGTCTGGAATAACTTTACACGAAGAAGACAAATTTACACTTGGTGATTCTTCTTGAAAATGTTATGGTCCTCTTCTGTTTTTCCAGCTTATTAGGTTTGTTTTTTACAAAAGGATATATGGATTATGTTTACAGAAACTTCTACATGTTGAGTTCCCTGAAGATGTGAGAGAAATTGGCTTGCCCTTGTAATTTAACTTGCTGATACCTGCGAGTTGTTTTTGTAACTTCCTTATAAACAGTGTTGCAAATATCAAAGTACATAAGTCACAGGATGACAAAGTGAAATTCATCTTGCTGATTTTGTAGATTTTCCAGTTCCTGGAAAATTTTGTATGTATTTCAAATTCTAGATATAGGCATTAAAAATAATATTATCAAATTCTAAATTGTAAGTCATTTAAGTCTCTCTACTCTCTCAGGTTTCTATTTGGTCAGAAAAATAACTACTAGGAAACAAGCAAAAGTGGCAAGTATTACAGACTTAAAATCCATGACTTCTCTACCTGACCAGACCACCGCTTTAATTTATTCATTGCTCCAATAAAACTGGTCTGGTTTGTAATTATTTATACTTTGTCAAAACAGAAAAATGTTATTTGCCTTTTACTGGGAAAAAGAACTGAATTCACACTGATGATGGGCCACATTTTAATGCATAATATTATTAATTTTGGTAAATTTTGTTACTAAATATTTATTTCAAAAAAGAAGTTTAAACCAAAAAAATTCTATAGCTTTCTTCTACTGTTTTCTTTCTATTCCTGCAAGATGATGGAAGGAGCTTAAAGTTCTTCAGACAAAATAATTTGATCAAATTTCACAACCAGTTCCGAATGCAGCTAGTGCATTTGTGGAACTGAATGTGTAAAACTGAAGTAAGCAGTAGCTTCTCCTTGAAGATAAGACAATCCTAGACATCTCAAATAATATGGAGTGTTGCCTAAGTTTCACGTAGCCTTGGTTCCTTGTCAATTACTTTATTTTTAATACAGGTGAACTGAACTGTTTTCTAGGGATGGATCCTACACTGAAGACAGAATGATTCTCCCTCGATATAACTTTACCAGCTGCATCCAAAGTAAAACTTCTTTTGGAGTTTCAATTGTATTTTTTCATGTAACCTCAAGTTCTGCAGCCCTGCTAGATTTCATATGCAAGGAAGTTTTAACCTGATTTTGTAATTTTTTTCTAGTAATGATGACTTATTTAATTCTAAACCACTGTCCTACCAGTAGGAATGATTCTGGAAGAGTCATTAGCCTAGGCACCTTTTTGCTGTTTTTTGTTATGAACCCCACTATGCTTTTATAAAACCAAGGATTTCTTTGTAACAAGTTGTAACCTTGAAAATTACTATCTGCTTGTAATATCCAGCACAAATAGGTTGCTTTCTCTTTGTAAGGCTGTAACAACATGTTACCATCTCTTGATCTCTGAAACAAACAGCCAAAGACACAAGATATGGACACTTTTAGACAAAGTACCTTTCTGTATTTCTATTAACACCTGTAAACATGCACCTTTACAAATTCCTCCTTACATCTTTCCTGTGATGCTCTTTAAAAGTGTTCTTGTAAAAGATGAGGTGATCTATATCCTCAAACAGCTGCCTATCATGCTGACAAATATTATTTCACAGTCTCACAGCAGTCCACTCCGTTGCCTCTGTATTCTGTTCATAATTTCTTTGCTTGAGCTGTTTTACATTAATATGCAACTGCTGTCTTTGATAAATTAGTTTCTGTTGAGTAAAACTTTGTTTACATAGTTATAAAGCACAGATTAAACAAGTTTAGTTACCTTCAAAGTTTTAGGAAAATAAACTAAACAGCTCCAGGTGGCAGAGTTTTTTAAAATATGACCTGGCTTACCAAAGATGATCAGTAGTGGAAATAATAATCATTATTTCATAGCAGTAGAACAAAAGTAATTGTTCTAAAAAATCCCCAAACCTAAGCAAGTGCTTTTGAACAACATATCATTTGCACAAAATAATTAATGTCAGAGGAATTCTGGATAGTGTTCTCAATCAATCTTAATACTCAAACTTGAGGTCTGATAAAATACAAAAAAAAACCAAAAAACCTCCATGGTCTACTGAGTTTATATCATCAAAAAGACTGTTTAGATAACTTTAGACTTTCAGTTTAACTTTGTTACCATTTATTAAATATTCTGCCAACAAAACTACAGACTCAGAGGATTAATGTGGAATGATTTTATATTATTTTGCTAATAATATCAAGAAATTACTCACTCCTATAATTTATTTTTTGAATGAGTGGTGGGTTGACACTGGCTGGCTGCCAGATGCTCACTAAGCTGTTCTCTCACTCTCAGCAGGATAGAGCGAGAAAATAAGGTGAAGCAGCTTGGGGATCAAGGTAAGGACAGGGAGATCACTTATCAGTTTCTGTTACAGGCAAAACAGATTTGACTCAGAGAAGATTAATTTAATTCATTTAAGTTTAAAGTAGACTAGCATGGTGAGAAGCAAAGTCAAAACTAACAAAAAAACCCCACCTTTGTTTGTCTGACCGTCTGTGTTTAGAGACTCTTTCCTTCATTCTTATGTCATCCTGCTCCCACCCTGAGCAGTGCATGGGGCATGGGGAAAGATGGCTGCAGTCAGCTCACAACACTTGTTCTCTACCCCTCCTTCCTAATGCTATTCCTTTGCTCAAGCGTGTCACTGGACATAGTCCTTCAGGAAATTCTCCAACATGCATCCTTCACAAGAGCTGCAATCCTTCAATCCCTTTCTACTGTTCAGGAACAAATTACTCTAGTGCCACTCCACCATGAACCACAAGTTCTACCAGACAATCTGCTCCCTCATGAGATCCTAACCACAGGCCACAGCTCCTGCTTGGTGTGGTGTGCTTCTCCATGGATGCAGAACCACCACCTGCTCTTTATGATCTCCACAGGCTACTCTGGTATCTGAAGCAGCTCATTCTCCTCCTCCTTCCCTGATTTTGGCCTGTAGGGTTATTTCTCTCACTTCTCTCTCAGGCAGTTTCTGTGTAGCATTTTTCACTCTTCCTTAAATCCATTTTAATAGAGATGTCACCAGTACTGCTGATTGATTTGACTGTATCCTGTGATGGCTCCGCTGGAGGTGGCTGGAACTGGCTGCGTTCAAAATGGGTGTAACTCCTGGTACCCTCTCACAGAGTCACTCCTTCAGTCTTCCCTACTTCTGAAACCATGACACATAAACCTGATGTAATATGTAATGTTTAAAGCCCAAGCTAGAATGTTACCTTTCTTAGGCTTGCTCTGCTATGGGTGTTTTTTTCTGTTGGGTAGCTCGTAGCAAAATTTTGCATTATATTCACTGAGGTTGCTCTGGAAGCTCTGGAAAAGCCTCTTTCTCTCCATTGACTGTATCAAGTAGTATTTAGACAAGAAAACAGTGAACTCTTAAGCATTAAAAGTAGATTTTGTGCTTAACACATTCAGCTATTACTCATGTGCTACATGAGCCCTCTTTCCTTGCTAATAAATATTATAATAAATAAATACTGAGCAGATCGGCATTTTCTGCAGATTTTACTCTAGCTATTCCACCACTTAGCCAATTTTACATGGACTCTGAGATAATGCCTCAAAAATGACACCAAATTTCATTTGGTGTGAATGTCAGTGTCCCGGTTTAACACACAGCTGTCTTGAAACATCTGCATCTCCAGTCAGTGCAGGTATGGTTGATAAGGATTCAAGGATTTAATTTTTTTTTTTACTAAGATGTGAAATTACTACCCTTTATTGAAAATTCTGGATATCTTGATGATATATGCACATGTGTTTGTATATTCTTCATGTCTTATAACATCCAAAAGGATCTCAGGCATGAATGTATTTTTAAGGAATAAATTCAATCCAACTCATGCATTATTTCTTTTGTAGTTCTAGGTCATAATCCTAGGTGAAACTGAACAGTGCAAATTCATTTTTAGCAGCTTATTTGTATTCATTTCCAGTCCTGTAATGTGACGAGATATTGACTGTTTCTCATATGGGAGGAAAGAATTGTGTTCCCTTGAATTAGAGTAAATGCCAAAAGAAATGCATTAAGTTAACTGTAACTCTACAGTACAAGTTTGATAATGAAGAACCTCCAAAATAATAATACACATTACAGCAACATGTATATGACATTAGGAGCTAAGGATCTTCCAGGTATACATGACTACTATGTTGAAAAATTGTAATACATGTGGTATTCTACAATTAATCATCCATCTTTTTGTAAACAAAAAAAGATATTACATTAAATAATTTTATCAAACAATTTTATCCTGTGAGAAATATATTAATAAGTTAGGTGCGCTCTGGTTTTGGTTTGCAATGGACATACATATTTCTTTAATGATATTAAAAGAAATAGAGCAGGATTTTTTTTTAAAATTATATGAGCATTCATAATTAGCATTACACTGGTTTTAGATGGCTAAATCACAGCCAGAGGTCTGAGTTGCTCTAAAGAATACTTTGCTTTTCATAATTATTCCTTTATTTGAAGTAGGCAGGTAGGGAGGGGAGATATATTTAATTTTTTTTAAAATGTCAGAAAAACATAAATATACAAACAGGTTGTGTTGTCAGTCAGTTAAAAAATGGGCCTTTAATTTGTCTTCAGTTTTCCTTTTTCTGCCGTTATCTCTAGAACCGATTTCCTCAATGTGCCCCATTTGAATGGTACCTCTGCAGTACACTTGGAAGTATAATGAACAACTGCACAAAATTTAAATATGCCCACACAGAGCTCAGTTAGGTTTAAGGATTGCAGATCTGAGTGCAGTGTATGTAAGGCAAGCTTGGGGAGCATGTTTAATGATGTGGGAGAATTTGAACAGCCCTAGAGTACTGCTGCTACAGCTCTGCTGCAGAGACCAAACAAGAGTCTGATTCAAAAGTAGCAGTAAAATAAAAAGCTATAGGGCACCAGTGATTGGCTGTTTTACTCAAAGGTACTGGCAATGTTAGAATTTAACAATTCAATATTTTCTTTAGGTACTGGCTTTCAAAAAATTGCTAGGGAACTATATGTTTTTAAAATTAATATTTTCTCAGTGAGAACCACTGTAATTAAACTGAACTGCCTAAGGCACATTTCCAAAAAGTAGTCTGGGAGGGGACTTGTAAGGCTTATGTTTTTGGAATACAAGTTGGATATCTTCAATAAAGTGTGCTTCTTCCAGCTTTCTCAGGACAGACAAAATATTTTGAAAACACTTTTTCTTCTCTCTCATTATTTAGTAGAACATACTTACATACAACTTTTAAATGGACAAGGATATCCATACTAATTATTAGGTCCATTATTGCATCCTGAACTTGAGACAAATTGAGTTGCTAAAACTTCACTCTGAAATTCAGATCATATTTTCTATGCAAATCTTATGATATGCTTAATTTAAAATAGGAAGAAAAATTGGTTGTATTAAAAGAGACTACCTTTGGTAACATGATTTTATCATGAGAAGGTCAAACAGTCTTGACAATGACCTGGTTCTTTTAATGTAAATCAAAAAAGGTACTTTAGGATTTATAAAATAGAAAATAACAACAGAAAATTAAGAATTAAATGAGAATTAAATCTAGTCTTTCATTCAAAGCAGAATAAATTTATAGAATAAAGTGTGGTGTGAAGTAAATCTAAAGCAAATGGAATTTAAATTGAAACAGATAATACATAATGACATATAGTATAAAGGCTTTTTAACCAAGATTTGTGGAGGCTGATTAATGATGAGAAGAAAGTCAGAAGTGATTATCCTTGATTAGTGTTGCAATTGTAGCAGCTGATGTATTTTACAATTATGATTTTTCATTCAGAAAAAGGGAATCAGGCTATTCTACTTAGAAAATTCCATTTAAATGTAAAATTTCTATTTTTGTCAATGAATCTTTATAGTGTTTGATAGCACCAGAAGCTTGTAGTTTCTATCCTTTCATCACATCTTGTTTTCTTGTGCCATTTTTTCACTTTACTTTTAACTTTTACTGTTGACATTTTGTTAGTTTTTGCAAATACAAGCTCATATAGGTGTTTCATGTTGCAAATTTTGTACAATGCAGAGATTACAATATATTTTTGTGATATAAATATATCTCTCATTCACTAGCTGATCTCCTAACCAATGTCCAGAGGCCACAGAAGTCCATATATTCTTGTAAATTATAGCCTCATCCAGTGATGAATTGTTCTTGGTATTAACTTTTAGAGCAGATTAAATAGCTTGAAAATCACAGAAAAAATTGCATGCCATGGCAGGAAGGCACCCAATGTCATGTTCTCATCCTATACATTCCACTGGAATCAGTGTACCTGCAGATAAAATTAAAATAATTTAACCAAAATCCTGGTCTGAGGTCAAATTATTGTACAGCTGAAGTGGGCAAAAGAACATGTCTTCCAGAATTTAGAAACTAAATTATCCAAAATGTCTTTATATTATTGTACCATAGTTTCTGTTTGTATGTAATGCTAGCAAACAGTTTTGAAGAAAAAGGTAGATTCCAGTACTGAGTGATCTCCCTTCTGCATTGTTATACTAGTAATGGAAAAGCCTCTTTCTCACCTAGGGCTGAATCACTGTGCACTCCCACATGCGTGACAGTAAAAGACACAAACTTGAAACAAACTTCAATATAAGCATTTCAGTCAAGGTGGACTCTTCTTAGCCAATAAAACAATTAATTATATTTTTTCACCTTGCAATGAGTGCACTCTAAATGCACTCATGTACAGTCACACGTTACTGGTTATAGTTACAGCCTGCATGATTAAAGAATATTTGTTTAGTTATACTTAGATTCTATTGGTAGACTCTTCAAAACATGAAATATTCATTGCAGAAACTAAGTCTCACTTTAGCTGAGACTTGTTAAACATTGTGTCAATTAGGAATGAATTCAAATCTCCCCTCAGATTCTCAGTGAATACTCATTTTCCACTGTGATCTATAAACTATCTGGGGTAATGAATCTATTTATTTAGACAGCACAGAGGAATAAGTGGAATTCAGAAAGTAAATAAAACATTGAGCTGTAGAATCAAATCTAGTGTTGATTATCCTCCTTTAGGACTGGAGAAAGTATGCAACACTTCTTATCTGTCTTAACCTTGCTGTAATCATCTTCAGGAAATAAGACTCACTTTTTTTTAGCTTTCTCTATTATGACATTTCTCTGTTAATGACATTTGTAAGAGTTTAGCTCTTTATAGACTATAGAAGAGTTAATCATAACATGAGAGGGTTGTGTTATCGAGAAAACACAAGAGATTTTGTTGCTGAAGAAATAAACCATGGACCAGTCAGCCTTACTTCCCAAAATAAATCTTCATAAAGTTGCTTTGATCAACATTCTTTCACTGTCAACCCTCATGATTCAGTGCATTTTATGTTAATCATAGACAATAGTGAACACAAATTAACATGAGATCTAAATGTGTTCAAAATTAATAGTTTAAAAAAAGAATACTGCACAGTGCTAAAGAGTTGTTTTCAAATTTAAAATTAAACTATCTAGAAGAAAAATTAAGCCTCCCCCATCGTTTTACCTGTCACAACGAGTATTCAGTGCTGTTCCCACTATATATTATGTTATCAAAAACCAGGAAAGCTTTCACAGCTTGCAAATTTATCAAGAGAATTATGATTCAGTATTCTTTTAAATATGAACCATGAAACTCCATGTAACAAATACTTATTAAATATCTGTTGCTTATCTGTTGTTTATAATTAATGTTGATCTGTAATGAATTGTATGCAGTGCTGTCCTAATTTGAGGTTAAATAGAACTGTCTTTCCATTCAGTAATTTTAACTTTGATATCTCTGAAATTAACCGCATGTTGTTCAGAAATCTGTTTATTCTCTGAGGGATAAAACTTATGTTTATAGTTAATAAGGATATTATTCAGCAAGACTTTTGATTATACTTACTGCTATAACAACCAAAGTCAGCTAACTTCATTATTTGACACTTTGAAGGAAAATCATAGGGAGGTCATATTTACCAGGAGGAGTGGACAGAATGGGTCACCCAAAATTGACCAACAGGGATATTCCATCTCATCTGCTCCATTCTGGTTATAGAATCTGAGGAATGAAACAGTCATCCTTCTTTCTTCAGTGACCAGCATTCAAGAAGGACCCTTTCTTTTTGTTTGCCTTTGATCTCAACCCACTTATTCATGACTCCAGGTCTGGAACCCAGTTCCCATCTGTCACTGAGTCCAGTCTGAGACTTCCCCAGTGCCTACCAATGACAACATCCAGGGATCGTAATACAATTTTGTATATACTATCTCTATTTCCTTTTTCTTATTAACAAATCATTAAAGTAGTTCCTTCTAAACTAATAGATATCTCACTTCCTCCTGTTTTTGGTGTGAGAGATAGGGGAAAGAATTTGTTATACATTTTAAGACAACCTGATGTAAACTACAACAGATTTACTGGCATTCAACATGGGTTTGAAGAAGCCCGAACACAGTTCTGATAGATTGGCTGTATATTTTGAATACCAGCTTGTTCCCAGAGAACAGACAGCTCACATCATGTCATTCTTATGCAAAATATTATATTGTGCCCTTAGAGAATCTTATTTGAATATAATTGATGCAGGGTGTCTTACTTGCCAGATTATTGCATGTGTTTTTTGCTCTTTGTGCTTGTATGTGGTAGTGACATGTGCTTGTATGTGCTATTTTTGTGTGGGTTGGCACTGGGATGTAAAATATGGTTGCTTACATTTTTGCAGTTTTACCTGTGTGCCTTGAGCATCATGTGAATAATTCTTTTACTAGTTTTACTTCCAATTTTACCCCAGGAAAGTTTACTTTATTCTTTAATGATTATGGCATAGTGGCAGCACATGAACCAGAGGATGGAAAACCTTTTGTCTGTTTAGAAAATTAGTGTTGCTTTCATAAGACTGTGATTTTTTTGGTTGTTTTTTTTTTTTTTCTGAATATTTTGCAACAGTGTTTTGTTGTTCTATCACAGAATGTGTTGAACTGGAAGTAAACTTTAAAGGTCATCCAGGTCAATGCCCCTGCAGTAAGCAGGGACATCTTTAACCAGATCAGATCACTCAAAACCTTATCAAACCTGAATATCTCCAGGGATGGGGCCTCCACCACATCTCTCAGTAACCTGTTCCAGAGCCTCTCCACCCTCACACTGAAGAACTTCATACTAATGCCTAATCTGAATTTAGCCTGTCTATTTTAAAAACCCTTGTCCTGTTGCTACATCCCCTTGAAAACAGTACCTCCTTGGCATTTTTAGGCTCTCTTCAGGTACTGGTTGGTTGTTATAAAATCTCCTTGGAACCTTCTCTTCTTGAAGCTGTACTACTTCAGCTGTCTCAGCCTGCCTTCTGAGGTGCTGTAGGCTTCTCATCATCCTCTGGACTCACTCCAACAGGTCATGGCTCTTTGCTGCAGCCCAAGATGCAATTATCTTTCTAGACAGTGAATGCAGAAGCGGATATTATGTGGCATGAGATCTGCTATCCAAACTCAATGGGCCAATTCATAGACAATACAGACACAAACCACACCCCAAGTCCCACCATTACCAGTGACAGTGGCCATTACCCCTCCACCAACCCCACTCAGGCCCAGTCGTCCTCCCATATTGGCAGGAGACAGATCCCTGGCCATACTGACACCAGTCCCATTAGCATTGGCCACCTCCCACCAGCCCCGGCCCACACCCCCTCCCCTTACTGGTGGAAAACAAAGTACAGGCTCAAGCAATGGCCAGGTCCACACCTCCACTCCTATGAGCATCAGCCACTCCCCCTACACCAGTACTATCAATGGCCAGGTCCACACCTCCACCCTCACTGGTGGAAACCGTGGCACTGGCACTGATGGTAGCACCAGTCAGGCACGCACTTTCATCCATGTCAGGAGAAGCCACTGAAATGGCACTGGTTTCATCACCGGTACAGGCCTGACACATGTCTCCAACACTGAGTCCATTGGCATCCACTACTCCTCTACTGTCATTGACTGCCTCCATAAATGGCCCTCATGCCAAACATAATTAAGCCAGTCCTAGCCTAAACTACTATCTATCTCTTACATCAATTTTGTAATTTTAACTGGACAACATTCCTTATAACTTTCCAATACAGAGATTTCCAATGCAAAAAATAAAGTGGTAATGAAAACTTACATTTTTATATCTAAAATAAATGTCCTGATTAAAGGACACTAATAAGGCATGTCATAGTAAATCCAAAATGGATACTATACTGTTCTGCCATTAAATAACATTCATCTCTCTACTCTGTCCTAGCTACAATATTATATAGTTGACCTTTGTTTCAGTTTCTTCTGTCTACTGGAATGTCTAAATAATATTTAAGTATGAATTTTACTCTAGAGAACTAAAGATTATATCTTGATGATTAAAATATTCATCTGGAATATAGAGAGCCAAATTCATACTAACCATTCAGTTAGGCTGAGTTAAATCTGAGTCTGAAGGCAAAACTCATCATTAATTGACATTTCTAGGATGTTTCTCCCTCACTGTAAATTCTGCTTGTATCAGATAAAGCTACTGCAGCTTTTTTCCCAGCCGTTTATAATACTCTCAAATTCAGATTGCCTTAATGCTTCTGGTGCTTACATGTAGCTGCACTAAAAACTTCCTTAGGGTGTTTACCAAATGTTGGTCTCCAAACTTAAGTCAGAGGATCTGCCCAGAGGAATATGGAAGCATGTTCTTTCAGTTTAGTCTGACAGAAGATTATCTCTCTTGCCAGTTGTCAAGAAAAATGTATAGCATTTAAGGGAGCATTAAAGACCAGTTGTTGCAGTGTTTTTAGAGAGATTACAATGTGTACATGAATGCAAACAGGTCCCACAGTTGACATCCAGTCTTTATTGTCTCTCTGGCAGTTGGACTGGGCCTTCTGGTCAGGTTCCTCTTGTTCATGTGCCTCATTCCAGAAACACAAGTAAACTCCTGGCTCCCAGACCACATCACTTAATGACTTGTGTGGCTTGATCTTCTCTAGAGGTGACACCATGACTTGTATATCCACATCTTCTCTAGCTGCTGGCACCATAGATGCACAGTAGACACATACATCTTCCCTCTGTCCCATGCAAGCTGCTACTCTCAAGCCTCATTAATGTATATATGCACAAAAAAGAGAGTCTATCTCCCAGGAAGTGTTAGAAATGGAGTTTAATTCGAAGACAGGACAGACTGCACTGACCAGGGCAGGGTATAATCAGACAAGTATGCCTACCAGCACATTGTTCACAAAAAAACAGACACATTTATCCTCTTCATTGTTTATTATCCCCATCCACTTTGATACCACCCTTCACTTACGGTATCTTACAGCTAGTAATAACACCTAATAATGCCAAGATATCCTTCCCTGACATCTCATAGTGCCATACTCCAAGGCAGGGACTCATAAATATCAGAAACTTATGGAACTGAATCTCACATGGCCTGTGCAGCTTATCATCTCTGGGGCAGCCCTGTGGGGCTCATGTCTCATACTGGGGCACTAAAGCTCTTTCACTGCCCTGTGAGTCATTGTGCCTCATGTTACTCTAATTTTAAAATATTTGATATGATAGGAGTAGAAACATGATTATGGGAGACCAAAAACTGCACTCTTACCATATTAAAAATAATATTTCTTACAGAATTTCCCCTTGTCCTATGTACACAAACACAATGAACATGGTTAGACACAGGACTATGTTTATTGGCTAGGTTTTCTAAAACAATGCACAAACATGGTTTGCTTTATGGACACAATGTAAGAAATGCATGAACTGGTTAATATGCTGAAAATCTTTTGGTAAGACCTACATGTAGAATAGTAATTCATAGAACCTAACACACTCATTGTTTCAGTGACAGACCTAAAGGGTCCTAGAATATGAAAGCAAGAAAATAAATGTAAGCTTTTTTAACAAAAACATTAAGAATACACTTGCACTGAATGAAATTTAGAGATTATGGTTGAGGATAGACTAACATTTGGTCATTAGAGGTATATTTGGTAAAGAATGAAGGCAGAATTCAGATTAGAACTGTAAGCACATGGGGCAGGAAGTCCCAATTATATTTGCTGATATTTATTTAATTCCTTTAAATCTTGCACCCATTCTGTTAGCAATTTAGCAATGGTAATCAATCATAGATAAGCATGGAAAGGCACTTCTTGCATTACACTGACCAAGTCCGTATGCATTGCATTCAAGTTACCTTACTTAAATTTATACCTTTTTCCACTGAAAATTAAGTATTTCAGTTTTCATTGGTAATTTACTATGAAATAATTATACTTAATAGGATTGATACATTTCTTGGGTAATGAGATTAATTATTTTATATGTGTTCCTGATGAAAATTCATAGCATATTTACAAGGCATTCTTGCAAAACAATGACAATTCTTTAGAAAGTAGAAACAACAGAAATTGTATATTTAACAAAACTTATATTTATATTTATTTATATTTATATTTACAAAATTAATAGTGGTTTGTAGAAAGGTAGTAGAAAGGTAAAAGAATATTCAATATAAGGAAATTAAAATTAGAACTCTGACATGCAATGTAAGGAAGAAGTGGAAAAACCTTATGGAATAAGACTGATGCAATGGGACACTTCCATCTGACCTTAAGGGGCAATTTTTGAAAGTCAGCCTGCAAAATTAATAGTAGTTTATTCCGAGAGAATGAAGCTGATTCAACAGAGGAGCTTAGTGTCAGTACAAGGAAGGTAGGTGACCAAAAATTACTCAGAGAGATGGTGAGACTTGCAGATGAGTGATGAATTACTTCCATATTGTCATAGGCAGACAAGCCTGAAACTGTTGTCTTTAATTTGTTGATGAAAGAGACATTTTGCATTATGTGGGCAATATTCACTTGCAATGTTTCTTATGAGTCTCCGAACAGTCTCCAGTTTTTCATAGCACTTTGCATGATGTAAGTCAAATACTGCGGATAAGACTCACAGAAGGACCACTTATAAAACCACTATTAATCTTTTAAAATTGTTTTCATTTACTTAAACTGTTTGTATGCCCCATTTATTTTGTGCAAATCAAACAAGGTATCAGGCTTTATGGTTATCTTTTTCTTTTTTCCAGAAATCAATACAATGATAAAAATTTAAAATCCTCAGGGAAGATTAACACATCAAATGAAAAAGTTTTAACAGAAATATTAACCAGTTTCCATTCATTCATTTTTGTTTTTTCTATATGTGCATATATTGAAACCCATTGAACATAAATATATACATAAATAATAATCAATATAATTCATTATTTTGCTCTTTTCTTCTCTTCCCTCATGAAATGTAAGCCAGAGAAAATTGCAGAATATCAGGTGTAGTCTCTCTTACCAAGTCATCCTGAAATTGTGTCTCTAAGGCACAAGGACATAAGGAAGCAGTGAGTCTGCAGTATGGAAGCAATCAACCCTTACATTCATTTAAAAACAGGACACCTTTAAAGAACCATTAGCAGTTTGTCACAAAATCAATGGTTCTGATTCTCTTTTCACTAGCACAAATATAAATCGGGAGTAACTCCAAGTTTATGAATGAAGTTTTATTGGCATAAGTGTCAGTGTATGATGAGCCTAGAGGACAAAGCTGTCAACTGCTTTCTGTTTGCATAGCTGCAGTATTGCACTTTAAAGGAGACATGCTCACGCACACATTCATGCATTCGCTGATTTAAATTATCCATACTCTTTCTATTTGTCTAGATCCTAAAATAAATTAATTTTTGAAAGTATGAACTTCATTCATTACATAAAAATTTTTGAAGACAGATTTGTGTTAAATTTAATTTGTTTCTACAAGAAATTCTTAGATTTAAATGATTAAGATATAAACTTCTTTCATCAAGTCACATTTTAGTACTGCACTATTTTATATAGTGTGATTATTGCAACCTACTGAATTTACATCCAGTTGTTGAGTACAATCAATATTCTCATTTTGAGTTTTAAAACTTTACTCCTTTTCCACTGCCCTTTCTGTGCAGCTGGTTTTTTTAGCTTTCTGCGATCTGGCTTGTAGAAATAAAGTTGTAATGATCACACTCTCAGATAGTGACAAGAAATAATACTTCACTGACACACATCTCATAGAATTCTTTAGGTAAGAGGCATGTTATTTTATGTATTATGCTCAAACTTCCAAATAAAATGCTCAAGACATAAGCTATTCTCAGGGCTGAAAATAGTACAGTTTTAATAGATACAGGGATTCTAGTGAGATTATTTTTCTTTATTAGTTGATTATTAAAAAACCTCTGAATTGGACAAAACTTTGCTCATATTGACTAATGTGGTGATATGCAGTAGCTGCAGCTCTAGACAATAGAACTGACATCTTTGCAACTCACTCAGTAGTTTTGGTTCATAGTGAAAGTTCTCATGAAAAACCCATATTGAAAAACAAAGGTAGGGGCAACAAATATTTTTGAACATAGAAACTTGCACTTTTGGGTGGCAATAGTGAAAGGATAAAAAAGAAAAAATCAGTTTTAAAATAAATGCACACATTAGGATCAGTTACAGAGATGAGCCAAATCTATGTAATGCCAGGATACAGTTTACAGTATCAACATGTGCAGTGAAGAATAAGTAAATAAATAAAATAAGCAAATAAATAAAAAATCATACTTAGTAAATTAAAAAGAACAATAAGAACATTATCTAAATTTTTCAATTACTTTATTTTGTTTACTGTTTAATATTGCTAAGCACTTCATCTACCCGTCTCTGAAATGTCTCCAGGAATGCTGATTCAACCACTTCCCTGGGCGGCCTGGTCCAACGGTTGATAATCTTTTTGGTGGAGAAATTTTTCATAATATCCAATCTAAATCTCCCTTAAAACAGATTCAGTCTGTTTCCTCTTGTCCTGTCACCTGTTACGTGGGAGAACAGACTGACATCCTTCCCCCCTCCCCCTTCCTTTCAGATGGCTGCAAAGAGTCTCCCCTCAGCCTGCTTTTCTCTAGGCTGATCAGTCCAACCTCTCTCAGCCACTCCTGATAAGACTGATTCTCTAGACTCCGCATCAGATTCATTACCCTTCTCTTGACACAATTCAGCACCTCAATAGCTTTCGTGTAGTGAGAGGCTCAAAACAGAACACAAGGGGCACAAAACTGAATACAGGGAAACTGACGTGAAATGCTTCATTAGTATAGAAAATGCTAAATAAAAACATTAAATAATTGATCTTTTAAACTCAGCTTCCAACATATATCTTTTTCTGGAGAGCAGGTGTGGGTGAATTAAATGGGACATCTGAGTTAAAATTTCAAGGATTTTATAATATTCTAAATAATTTTCATCTTAATTATTTACAAAATATTTGCTCTTATTGCCTGTTTGATCTGCATAATCCTAGTTAGAAGAGAGACAATTATTCAATATACATTTTCTTATTTCAAGAAAACATTTCTAATTTAGATTCTGTGTTGCAAAACAGAGGTTCTTAAAGATGCTCTACCTACTTACCTGAAGCTGATGCAGAGTCATGCAAGCTTATAAATATTCTTCATCCTGTTGTAGACAGCATTAGAGTTAAGCACTTTTGAATTTCTCCACAGGGGTGATGCTTTGGGAATTATCTTGAAATATCCTTTGTACCAGTGTTCCATTGCATTAACCTGGAATGCCACTGACCTCACTGAGACTCAGGGAGACAAAGAGTTTCAGATATATTGAGATCATTACAGAACTGTAGGGTAGGAACTCCCATTGCTTTCCAAAAGCTCTTATCACCTTCATTGTGAATAGAATATTTTTCACAAAGAATAGGAAAATAAACAGGTAAGGAATGCATCTAAAACTTAATACAGGGATATATTTATCAACAGCAGTGTCTCTAAACAAATCTGTATTTTAAACAATTTAAACATGACTCATAATGTTTGTATTCTAATTTTATTTGCTATGGTATTTCAGCACATTGTTCATTAAGAAGAAAAATGACGTACACTCAGTGCTCCCAGGCTTTTTGTTCCATTTGAAAAGTAAGGATGATCATAGCTCAATGTATAACTTTCTTTTGCACTTACAATGAGTTTTTAAAATCTGAATTCTAAGTATCTTACCTGCACATAAAACTAATGCAATTCAATGCTAATTTATCTTAAATGCTCTGCTCACCAAGTTCTTGGTGGGCTTCATGAGGTGACACAAAATCCTACAGCATTAACTTAAAAAAGAGATTAAAATAATTTTTCAATTTAATGCCATTAAATCTAAGAAAATAGCATGACAAGTCCTAAGTTGAGAGATATAAACTAAGGAGTAACTATATTACTAAGTATTATTGGAGAAATTTCTTATATGAAATAATATTTTAACTACCATGTTAAGATTTTTTCAGTGGAAAGTATTTCAAACACAGTTTTTCCAGTTCTGCTCACGCAGAGTGATAGTACATCCTCCAGTTGAAAATAGCTGGGTTTGGTTCACATTGCTAATTTAGTTATCTTTCTTTATTTTCAAAGTGAGCAAGAAACTTGGGACATGTCATTGTAGTTGTAATACGTAGGTGAGAGCATACTGATAAAGGGATATTAATCAATGTCATATTATCCAATGAATCTTTCCTCTCTCTGCTCTCTGCACAGGTGACACAAATACCTAGTTCCATTGCTCCAAATCAATGTGATTACCTCTTGGTCTTTGCAGAACTTTAATGATCTCTGATCATGATGTCCATATTCAGTTACATATTACTGTTTTTCATAGGACTATAAGGATAAGTTATAGAATATTCTCAGTGAAAGTAACAGAAATATTTCACAGTTCTGAAATATATAGAACTTCCTCTCTCTGTGCTAACAAGAAATCATCAGGCCCTAAAGAAAGATAAAATGTATACTAAGATTTTTTCTAGACTAAGTGCTTATTAAGTATTTTAATCGAATAATTATGCTGTCATATGCCTGAACTGATTACAATTACAGACATTTACACTGATTTTGTTTCTATTTTCATAGACATGCTATGTCAAGAGATTATTGACACTCTGTAATGCTTGTAGTCAGAGAATATTGGTCTGACTTCTACTAGGAATAACAGATGTAAATTGGAAGGGAGATTCAGGTTAGATATAATGTTAAAATATATATATATATATATAAGAAAGAAATTCTTTATGGTGGGGGTGGTGGAACACTGGAAAAGGTTGCCCTGGGTGGTTATGGACGCCCCCTCTCTGGAGGTGTCTGCCAGGCTGGACAAGGCACTGAGCAACCTGATCTAGTGGGAGGTGTCCCTGCCTCTGGCAGGGGCTTGGAACTTGATGATCTTTAAGGTCCCTTCCAACCAAAACCGTTCTGTGATTCTATGATTCTATAGTCAGAGGATATATGTAAGACTGCTGTATGTAGGGGGAAACACAGAAGTTTAGGTGCAGAATTTTTATTCAGATGTGAAGCAGTGTAAAAGACAAAACTTTTTAGTACGTTCAATGCAGTAGATAATCACTTTTGACAGCAATTATTAATGCAAGAAGCAAATGGAAGTTTGATTTGATGTTCCACTAAAATATTGTGTCATTCAAAATTAAAGAAGCTCTAAATTTCAAAGAACAATGAAGAAGTTTGTAATCAATAAATGCCTTATCAATGTTATTATGCAATCTTTCAACAAATCAAATATGAGCACTATCTGTAGCATAAACAGGCAGGAAATCCAAAAGCATGGACTACATATTGAACTTCATACTTATCTCTCACAGCAAAATTACTATCATAACATGGAACAAACTTTAATACAGAATGCAAGGAATGCAAGTCATTTCAAATTTAGAAAATACTACAGAAAGTTCTTATATTACAAGGTAAAGCTTCTAAACTGATGGCTGTGGTCCTTCACTCAAAATAACGCTTTAGAAACATCTCTGCTGTTTCCTCTCATGGAGTAAAATCTTATATTCCAGTACTGAGACTGGGCTTCAGTGTTACCCTGCATTGACGGAACAGGACCTCATTTTAAGTGGACTAACACTAACTTTTATCAGTTGCAGGATTGATGCAGATGAAAAAAATAAAGATGGTAAATATAATTATAATAAATACATATATTTGGAGTGTGGGTTTCAGAGTTCTATTCACTGTCCACCTCTTTTAATTTAAGTTCATTATATATGAGTCATGTAAATCCAATAGAGTGGGTCTCCAGAGTCCTGCCATACAGTTAGCAGTTAACAAGGGGAACTTCTAATCCATGTCAATCTCTGCGACTACCTTCGGTATTTCGTTACTGCTTCAATACTCAGTGCATTTTGGGAAGTGATCCCTTAACTCTGGCTTCTGGCTTATTTATTTCAGGGCTTTTTCTTACGGGAATAAAGATGGAAATCATAAGACGTATTTACTTCTAACTGTGTTTTGCCATCAGAAGACAAAGAGTTCTCCTTCTAACTGAAATAAAATCTTGCTTTTACTGTGATTCAAGGTGGTTGCATATGAAATACATAACAGACCCTTCACATAGACTTTCACTTTCCATGTTGACATTTAAATGTAGAAAATACATGAAGTTTGGAGTGTGTGTTTTCATAGGAGGCATACATAGCTATGAAACCTATGAAAACTTTAAGACTGTATGTGCTAGTTTCTGAGTACACCATTGTGTGATGTCAAGGGAAGCCTAGGAACCAAATTCTGAAGATATACTGACTTCCTTGGAAAAAAAAGTTTAAATCTGAAAAATCATGAAAACATAGAAAGTATTATAGGTTACATTCCTGTAGTCAAAATATTGACTCTTAAGCAAAGTAAAAAGCATACAAGACAATATGCCCACAGGAACTGTCACATACAGGCAAGCTACTCATTGGATAGTTGCATTGGTTTGTCTCTCACAATTACTCCAATTACTCATTTTTCTTCTCACAGTAACTGCACTGAGAACTAATCCTGGAAACTGTCTACTTACTCACTAGGTAAGCATCTTTAGTCCCCCAAAGATATGCTGCACTGTCATCCTACAGCTGCTTGCCAGATGCGAAATACATGGCTGCAGCACACATGGTAGTAAAATCTCGGTAAAAGAGAAGAAGAGCTCACACCTTTTTCTTCTTCACACTTCCTGAAAAAACACACTTCCTGAAAGTTTTGTTGTGAATATTTCTCAGGTGGTAAGACTGAGCCTCAGAACTCTATAAAGCAGCTGCCTTCTCATTTATGAACTGTGATGTTTGTTTCGTGAACCAATAACATAATTTCCACCAGAACCAGTAATTTAATTGTAGAATTATTGCTTTGCTGCAGCATTTCAGTCCCACAGTGCATGGGACAAGGCAGCAGTTCAAAAAACATAATGAATGCACCTATAATGGTTGAGCAAATGCTTTGAGATAAATTTCCCTCATGTAGAAATAATAATTTGAGAAGTAGCATGCTTTGGCAGATATCTCAGATGTAATTGCATCAGAGCAGCTACGCTGCAGCTTTTGCTTCAATGCATCTCAGTTCTAGATAAACCAATTTGTGTAGACATGCCCCAAGAGGTAACCATATGGTAAGTTTGTGAGGCTATGTGAACTACATAGTAGAAGTCTCAAAAATTGAGACCATTCTTGAAGTGACAGCTGTGTCTTTATTTTTAATAGTCATTATTACCTGCATCAACAATTGCTCAAGGCTTCAGGTCCTTCTGCCAGGTTACATGCTGTTCTTTGACTTTGTTTTTACACATACAGTCAAGTGTAAAGGAACCTGGGGGACAAATCTGTATTTAATTTAGATTAAGTCAGTTAAATAAAAGTTAGTTTCCTGTTATTAATGTTAGTAATTATGAAATAATGATCTTTGTTACATACAGCTTTTTCTTTTTTTATAATCTATTACATGGACTTTAAAAATTGGTGCCTAAAGGGGAAGAGTTTCTCAGTAAGGAACTGTTAAAATAAAAATGCTTGTTGATGCTAATTACTCAGCACCTGACCATAATGCTTATAGGAAATCTGGAAGAACATTATGCTCAGTGTTCATCAGTGAAGGCATATCTTACTAGCATCTCCATTTCATAGAAGAAAAAAAATAATGTAATCACAAACAGTATGCCTAACAGTTCTGGAAGAGATTCCACACACACCACTTAAACCACAACATTCCTAGTTGACACCATGTCTTTTCAGATTCCTAATGGGTTCCTATGTCTCTGTCACATATAAAAGCAAAAGGAATATGATAAAAAAATAGAGTGACAGTGTTTCCCAAAGCTTCAGAAACTGTAGTTTTTACAATTTACTCTACTTATGGAGGAGTAAGTTGAAGAATATAAAACTAAATTTTTAACTTTCAAAGCAGTCTGAATCAAACAGGAAGATTTGATCACCACGAGTATGATAGGAGCACTCATGATAAACTTATGGGAGGAACTCTTAAAGATATATTTCAGTACATGGGAGAACAAACAATATCTATTTTAAATTTTCATGTATCCAATGTTTTTTTATCTCTATGACTTGAAAAACAGACAGTAAGTTTTCAAAGGTAGAGGAATCTTAAATCTGAGTATCTACCAAAGTGACCATAAGAATGAACTAAGAGGAAAAGAAATTGTCCACTCTATAGCTAATTGCTTGATTTAAGGGGTTTTTTTTCCTTTCTTGTTTTTATTTTCCTTTCCCCCCAGGCATTGGTGATCAGTAATGCTTAGATACAGTATATCTGAATATGACATGATCATTCTTTCCATCTTCATCAGATTGCTGTTTTGAAGTAAAAAAGGAAATTTTTTTACCAGCTCAGTTTCCCAGCTGGGTGTTTGCCCTCTTCTGTTGCACAGAATACGTACATAACCCAAAATCATCTTGGAGTTTTTGTTAATGGATTCCATTCTGAGTGTTTAGAGTACTTGTGATGCTCATATAGTGTCTGCTCCCTTTATGCAGCACTGTGTAGATCTGGCTTCTGGTGCATTACTGTAGGATTTTGTTTACAGGGTATATGGAAATTTCTTTTTCTACAGTAAGAAAAGTGCCAGGACTTTCCTGGATACAGTACAGAGTTTTTAAAAAATCTTTGTCTTCTGGTTACTCGCCATGAAATTGGCTGGGTTTCATTATTCAGAAGACTCCTTTGAAGCCCTTTCTTTTCATTCTTAAATGTACAATAGAGCAGTCTCCTACTGGTAATGTAGAAAACAACAGCAGGAAGTCGAATGAAAAAATTGAGAACAAAAAGAATAACAAACTGATATTAGCTATGTCAATGTTAGATCAGTCAGTGATTTTGTTATTGCTATTTATGGAGTAGACCAAAGTAAATCAAAATAGTTGACATCAGAAATTAGGAAAAAATCTTTAATTAAAGAGTTGCATGATATGAAAACATTAGCTTACCTATAGTCATAAAATCAAGGGTTTGGAAGGGATCTTCAAGGTCTTCTAGTCCAACTCCCCTGCTGCAAGAAGAGATATCCTGCACTAAATCAGGTTGCTCACAGCCTTATCAAGACTAACTTTGAATGTCTCCAGGGATGGGGCTTCCTGTACCTCTCTGGGCAACCTGTCCCGGTACCTCACCACTCTCATGGTGAAAAATTTTCATGTAACAATCTTTTTTTGTAGGTCCTAGACAGTTGCTTGGAAGAATAAATTACTTGTATGACTGTTTTCATTTATAAATTGATTATATTCATAAGCATCAGTCAAGGCCAAACAAATGTATCACTGCCTCTTATTTTATAAAAGTGCTATGAAAAATCAGTATTATCAGAATAATGGAACCTGCAGACATCATATTATTGTATCATATTTAATTTTTAACTAAGATTTTTGCCACTTACTACACATTTCAGTCATAATTATGTATGCAGCTTTCTGAAAATTATCTTTAACATCCTTCAGCAAGAACGCATCTGAAGGTATTCAGAAATTAACACTTCAGAAAAGTCAAATAATGGTTTTGTATACCACATGGGATATTATTATATGCTTTCAAAAAACTGATGTAGACACCAAATTTTAAATTGTGCACATATATGACACTGCTGCAAATTCAGACTTCTTCCAGTAGAGACTGTGCTTCTAATAGGTAAAAACATGATGGAAAAATGAAATTTCCTAGTTCTCTGAGACTTAAGTGGTTGATTTTTACAATAAAACACATCTTAGGCATCTCTTCATGTGGAAAAAATGAAAAAAAAATTTCTTAATATTATTATTGTATAAAACGCTAGCCCTGGTCCTCTTTAAAAATCATAATTTCTTATAGCTAAAAAGTATGTAAACATGAATAATAGCAATTACAACTGCATTTTATGAAACAGAGGTGTCAAAAAACGTGAGGAAGAAAGGGAGTACTGAAGTCTTATTATACTTAATAATAAATTATAAGAATCCTTTACCTTGGAAATGGTAACGATAAAGATACTAATATCTGAAATAATATAGCTGATAGTACTTTTTTTAAATTTTCAAATTAAGAATTTTTCTCAAACTGAGATCAAGTATATCAGTATATTTTAAAAATGCATACATTTTAAGGACTGATGGCAAATTATTTAACTATTAATTTTTTTCTGTTTTTTTTTTTTTTTTTTCAAAATCCCAGGTTGGAATAAAAGGCTTTTGATTGACATCCAGAAATTAAATAGTTACATAATATTACATTATCAAAGTTAAAAGCCATTTCTTTAAAAATTATTAGAGTTTCATCTAATACATTTTGAAATTATTTTAATTCAATTCTACTTAAAGTTTAATTTAACTTTTTCACTTCAAGGCTGGAAGAATATTTAGAAATCCTAAAATTTTTCCTTGGTTAAAACATCTATTATTCTTTCAGCCTAGACATAGAATAAATAACTGATAGAAGACTTTTAAGATGCTGGTAAGTAAATAGATTTCAAAAAATCTTATAAAGTCAAAATCACTACAGCATGACATACAAGTGCACATATTCCATATAATTCAGTTAACAGTTCTGTTCTGAAGAAGATAAGTATAATCTGGGAATGTATGTAGTAAAAAACCTGATCAAGTTAGCAACTGGGAAATTCATTATAACCTTACTAATAGTCCTATTGATTTGAGTGTAGTTGTGGCTCCTTAAAATGACTGCATTTATCTCTAGGACTAGAGAAGAAATTAAGGAAATACTTAAGATTTTGAAATTTGAGACACAAACTGAGCCCTCATTTGGTATCAAAGAGTGATGAAAGATTCTCTATGAAACTCAGATCTGCTACCACATTTTAGCTGTAGCAGACCACTCTGTAATGGTTAATTAGATCTTTACTGCAATATCTATTCATTAGACTTATTTCTCTTACATGTGAAGTTCTAACTTCTTTTTCCTTGAAAAGCAGTGTATTTTTAGACTGTTCATGTAATTGTCAGTATCCATTGATAGCTCGTGAGTGAAATCTAAAAGAATATTTTACAACAGCTGTTATCAATTATTTGTCTAGCAAACTATCTCTTAGAAGAAATGTTTCATGTTATTAGTTCAAGAGAATGAAAAGGATGTATCTTTTCAGTTGAGACTTTAACTTGATTTATGACAAATAAGGAAAAAAGGCAGCTGTGGAAAAAAATCATTTAATTCTGAAATATTTTTCAATCAGTTATCTGAATTCTTAGGTCAGAGTGCAACTTTCTTGTCATTACTAATAAGGTTAATGCTAATGAAATGCTTTTCTTGAGCCAGCAAGTCAAACGCAGTATTTACTGGTACTCCATGTCACTTTCTGAATTATTTAATCACATCAAAGTACATCTTTTTACAAGGCAGTATTAAGCAATACATACAAATATTCTGCAAAAAATTACTAAAATACAATTATGTTAATTTTAAATCTATTTTATACATAATTGAATCTATTAAATAACAGAATTCGAGTACTTAACATAGGTCCTTTAGTCCTTATTCTTAGAAAGTAGTGCAATAATTTTTGTTTAAACCAGACATCTTTATTTTAGGATTGTAACACAGATCAGCTTGAGGATGTTATCATTTCTCAAAATTTTCATAGTGTTGTTAATTTTTCCCCCAGAAAAAACAATCTATGGCACAGACCATCTTGAGTAATGACGTTAATATTAAGAAAGGGATAGCAGCTAGATGTCACACCACATTACATCAGGTTCTCATCTCAACTGCTTTCAGTGAGTATTCTGAATCATAATTAGTACATAATCTGACTGTGTTTTGAATTAAATAATAACCAGGTAGCAAACTATTACAAAGAAAATACGGTTTTGTTCTTGATTTTTAAAAAACAAAAATGGAGAATGGTGATAAAATTCTCTCTGTGTCTGTTAAATGGAAGCCACCGGTTGCTCTGCAAATACAGAACCTTTTTTTTCAGACTTATGGAATGTGGAATCCATTGACATCTTTTAGAAAGTTGCAATTTAAAAAGCTGAGCACTTCTCAAGACCTGTGAGCAACTTTATTTGAAAAAAAATGGAAGTAGATGGTAAGTGAATAAGAGTGCTATTTTTTCCAGGTATAAAAGTAAAGTAAAATATTTTACTTCTGTGGTGAGAAGTTAAAGAAAAACCTGGAGACAATGAAGAATTACTTTAGGTGTCTGAAACAGTCTAGAGACAATACAATGACTTTATTCCACACTGTAGTCAATATATTTTTGGTTCAGTTACTTCAGTTACACATGCAAAAACAAAAACAGGATTATAGGGTCTTTATGCAAAAAAATCTTAATTAAGAACTTAGAATGAGTATATGATGTTCCAAAAGGAGGAATTTGTGGAAGACATTGTACGTCTGGAATAATGTGACAAGTGAATTATAACTTTTTTCTGCTAGATTCATGACCATTTTAAATATGAAAATATTGTAAGTAAAATGGGTTAAATTGCAGCTAAATATTTTAGTATTTTCCCAAGAGACTTATTCATATTCAATATTAGGACAATACCAGTAGATGTCTCTATTGCTATATTATTTCCAGGAGCTGAAAAACAAAAATCCTAAGCAAAATCGACAAAAAGCCTAGAAACTAAACAAAAAGAACCCCTCATAAACTACCACCACTGCCCTGCATCACCTCAACATCATTCACAGAATTCAATATCTGGAAGGAAAATGTAAAGTTTGCTTATTTTTCTTTAGGAAGTAAAGAGCATACTTAGGTTATTTTTGTTACAATATTATTACCACTGCAGTCTGGATTATAAAATAAGACATCTCTCGGATGGGTTTGTTTTCCTGTTGTTTTCCTGGAATTTATCTTGTTGTCTAAGAGTTTTGGACCTCATGAAGCCCTGTGTACACAAACCACATCTATTGACGGCTCTCCTCATGATCACACTAATCTCCCAGTGCTCTGTTGTGGTTTCTACCTACTGGATGGCCAGGACTAGCATTTTTCATGTTTGAAGATTAAGATCTGATAAAGTCCTAGAGGGCTTATGTGTAGTTGTATTACATATCTGAAAAAAATTCTTTTGCATTTGTGCCAGGAAAAAAAGCAGTTGCTACCATGATGAGGACATAATTCTATTTAAGAAAAAGGCAAGAAGTAATTCTCTGTGGCACAATGGTGTCAAGAAAAGTATAGTAATTTTCAAACTACTTAAAATATGCTTTTAATATTGATCAAAACACTGAACATTAATTAAAAAATTTAAAACATAAATATGTTTCTTGAATAAAATGGAAATCTAAAATGTAATGCCTGCATTATAGTCCATTCTAGTTCGAGATTTATTAGAAGATCTTGTTGAGACTGAGAAAATCTAAATCAATGTGAACTTTTCTACAATATATTGATTCATAAATTTCAAAAATTACTTTAATTACTTTCAATAGAATTTAAGTTTGCTTTTTTGTACTGTATTACTCAGAATTCACATGCCTTCCTTACAGCTTTGAAAGAATAATAAAAAATTATTTGAAGTAGTTGTTAATTCTATTTAAAAGGCCCTAAATCTCAATATTATTCTTTCACATATAATATGTATTTGCATAAAATAATACTGATATAAAAGCCCTATAATAAGATATTTTATAAAAGCTGTGTATAGCCTTCTAAAGACAGTGTATGGTGCAACTAAAAGCTTGTGTTGTTCCATAGTACTACTTAAAATGAAATAAAAAATATTTGCTGACTTATTATCTGATCTAAGCTCATGTTTTCAAAAGACAGTGGGTAGCAGAAACAGAAAGAACAAAACAAAATTTCTCTGTTTATATCTGTCTATGATCAAGTTCAGATGAACTGTCAACAAGCTTCAAACAAAGATAAAATTTCTCATAAAATGTTCTTTCATTTTAAAAACTAGAATATACAATCTATGATTGCAAGGAATGGGTACTAGTGCAGCAGTGAGCTAGGTACAAAAAACACCAGCAAAATCTACACTTGAGTTGTTCTTTGGTCTTGAAATTATTTAGTGAAATAGTGTATGTTTTTCAGTGTGGTTGTGCAAGTTTCTGTGTCATATATTTGTGATTCACTAGCCACTTTTCATAACTTGCTGCTTAGAAAATATGTAACCGTAACCTGCCTGCTGCCTCTAATTCAGCAAATTTCTCTCCTCACCAGATGGAGGGGAATGGTGAAAAAAGAATTATCAATTGATTTCTAAGATGGGTACCACAAAAATGTTTATTCCCTTTTCAAGTTATTATCTAATTTTATTTCATTTAGCTATTACTCAGTTATATAAGACATACTTATGTCCTGTCAGGACATAATAATGCAGTTTTTCTACATCCTTTCTCATCTTCTTTTAGACCAGATGCTTTCCCTGAAAGCCTAAAATAGTTTTAGGATCCAAAGAAGAAGGAAAAAAAAGAAAAGAAAACAGAAAAAAAATAAAGAAGATATGTGAAAAGAAGATATGGGAAAGAAAGGTTAAGTGTCCCTTAATGCAGCATGAAACTTCAAGAGGCAATTTAAAAATAATCTCAAAAAACCTACTGAGACTCAGGACAGCACTATTCCTTTACCTTCCCTCTATTTTGTATTTCTGCTTTTGTCTGCATAGAAATACTGTGCTTGGATAAAAAGCAGAAGTACTCCAGAAGGTCTATGGGTTGAAATATTACATTCCTAGTTTTCTTTGATAAAATAAAGATATTTTATTTCCTAGGTGAATATACGTACATTTGAAGAAGTAATATTATTAGTGTTTAGGGATACCATTGAACTTAAAGCATGTTTTGAGTTGGTGAGTATTTCATCAGATCCGAGTATAGCTACTGTCTCTAACACTTTGTCATTGATACAGCACTGTGAAAGGAAGAAGTCAAATAACCAGAGGTGATAAAAGTTAGCCTACAAAGAATAAAATATGACTTAACCTTCTTCTCTCAGGAAATCAAATTCTGAATTAATTTTAAACATTTAATGTTAGTGAAAAATATCTTATTCTTAGATTCTCCTCTTTGTGAATCCATTTAGTTACTACCAATTTTATTCCTTTTTATCTTCAGTAACTAAGAAGAAAATTAATAGAGTAGATATTTATAAAGAAATGCAGACATGCATAAGTTTTAAATGCAACTTTGCCAAACATTACCATATGCAACCTTGCCAAATACCCAAGTTTTAGCAATTTGCTTTTGTGATATACAGACGTATTAAATGTTGAGTGGATAGAGTGCACCATAAACAAACAAGGTAAACAAAAAACAAGAAAGGAAGAAAGAAGTTTCAGGGACAGTCAATCACATAGCTCTAAGAGCAAGGGCAATAGGACTTTAAAGTTCACTCAGCCTTTCTAATTCATAACACTGCTATCAAAGAATGCAATAGTCAGTGACATTTCTCCACAAAGTGCCAAGTATTTTGTGCTGCCATCAGAAAGGCAGCTCCTGCCATTTGAGCTCTCAGGTTATTATTCGGTGAAGCTGTGATTTCTAGTGACAGATAGCATAGCTGTTATTTAATTTTAGCTGACTCTAAAATATTTTCATTAATATATTCATTGATGCTCTTAAGAATAAACATTATACATAAGAACACTTTTTATAATAATATGTATTGACAACCACATAAAATTTTCTAGTGAATGCATATGATAAATTGTGGTGTATACATTTTACAGTTAACTGGAATTATTTCTGACTCTTGAAATAAACAGCAAGATGTCTCATCCTAAAGACTGAGTTAGGTTCTGAGACAGCACAGAAATAAACATCACAGAAGTCATAATTTTAATTTACCACATACCTAAGAATACAAACATATTGTTTCTTTTGCTATTCAGTCCAAAATATTATTTACTTAATTATCAATTTCTATGAAAATATTTTTACTAGAATTATACACAAGAATCCTATTTCCATAATGAGTGGAAATACAGCATGCTGTGAGGTATCTGTACTAACTCTTTCCTAACTTTTCAGACATGATGTTTCTTTTATTCCCAGATTTTATTTATAACTGAAGTTAAACCATGCAATCACTCAAACAAACATACAAATCTATGGAGTCCTATGAAATTATAGAGCATACAGATACAAGTACATTTCTGTACTTAGTTATTTATCAAAGTCCCACGGCTGCATTAAATAGGAGTTAACTGCTGTATAGGCATTTAAGTAGTCTAGGATGTCCTTAAAACATCCATATCTGAGTGTAGGAATGTATATATCTGCTCTTTTAAATTGTTTCCACAGCTGTATAGGTACTGCATTTTCTTTCTCTTAAAAGGGCATTATTCATATGCACAAAACACACACACAGATGAAAGGATGACTTAAATAGTTAACTTTGCAGTTAGTACTGAATATTAAATGGAGTATCTTTTAATGAAGCACATTAATCAGCTGAAATGTACAAAGTTCCCTCTTCATATGTTACACTTTTTCCTATAATAGTTTGAAAAAATCATTAACATGCAATGACTGAACTTGAAGCACTGCTTTTGTTCCTCTCCTTTGCTAAAATAAACATCAAAACATCTGATTTCTGTTTATCTTCATCTGCTAATGGAACTTATTTCCCAACAATATGAAGTACTCTATTATTGACTTTCCCAAGTTTCACAGATTTTCTGTTATGAATGCTGAACTGATTAGGAGTGGGGGAAGGAAAACATTTGTATTTGTGAGGAATGGCATAATCATTCTTTTATTCACGATTTGATGAATGAGTTCTATATTGATTCTGCAATGGAAAGGAGCTGGTTGGCAGAGACAAGATGTCCACATGCACTGTCTCTGCTCTTGGCTGTGATTTCACTAGAACCTTTGCAGAGCTCATTCTTTCCCCTGGAAGTAGCCTGTAGCTGATGGAGTTGTAACATCAGAGAAGGTCTAGGCAGAAAGGAGAGAGTCAGCTCCAGGAGTCTAGACTGGCAGACTTTCTAAGTGAAGTGATTGTGGAAGACAGTAACAAAAAAAAATTAAAATACAAAGGATGTGGGAACTAGATGACCTTTCGAAGACTCTGAAGATTATTGTGAGGATTTAAGAAAGGGAGGTAATGAAAATAGCTAAAATAAAGAGCAAGAGAGAATGCAAAGTTTTACCTACCAGTTACTTTGGGTGGATGTCATCACTATATCTAGAAAGAATTTCTACTGTGACCTTTACCTAAATGGGAACATTTTTGCTAGATCACAGTTATGCGTGGAATATACATAGAATATTAAGATTTAGAGAAATCAGATCATGAGAGATCAAATTTAGTGTAACAATAACCTGGAAATACTCTAATGGAGTTCTTGGAGGCAAGAATGGCCTGAAAGCACTGCTATGTGTGTTTCAGTGTGTGCCTACTCCACTGCAAGATTATTTAACACTTGCTTTGCAGTAAAGATGCAGTAATACCTTCCGGCAAGGTATTCCTTGCAGGTATACCTTCCTGCAAACCAGTAAATATTGTGATTTCCTATTTCCAGTCACCACCATTAAAGTAATCAACATGTTTCCCTTCCCAATGGACATGCTTTCTGTACCAGCTTCTTTCAGATCCTCTTTCTGCAGTGCAAATGATCATAACTACATACAACATGAATGCTTTATAACTTGTAGTGGCACTGCCACAAAACAATACCCCTGAACATCTCATTTGTCTTTGTATTTTAAGTTTTTTCAATCACAGAAGTGTCTGGGCTTTTACTCTTATTATTACTTTGCAGATTTTTGTCATCTTCACCTGCTTTCTAACTTCTGTTACAAAGCCCTGAGGCATAGCCTTGCCCTTGGTACTGCAAAGTTTTTCTACAATTCAGCACATTTCACTGCAACACTTGAACATTTTTTTAAAACTTGCTTTTAAATATTTTCATCATATCTTTATAATTACTGTAAATGTTTATAATTTTATATTTACTATATATTTATAATACCTACTTTCACTTNATGAAAATATGCCATTAGAATTCATCCATTGCATTTTGATACAGAACCCGTTTTTTATTCTTTTTTTTGAAGTCTGTCATCCAATTTGTAGTGATCATCTGTGCTATTATTGCTTAAAAACACATCCAATGTGAAATTAAAACATTTCTGGAAAACTGACAAGCAAACTAGATGATCTATGTAGAATATGTAGGGTTAAAAAAATTTAAAATGTGTGAATAAAACTGAAACTTTTTTTTTTTGTGATGTATTCCAATTTACAGAGAATTATAGAATTAATCCAATTTTAAATTTAATCATTAATCTAATTATGATTGACTACTGTCCACTTATATCAAAGACATATTTTTGGATTTTAGGTTTGCCATTTGCTTTTTCACTCCTTTTCCCTCCAGAGCCTCTCTTTCTAAATTTCTTCGGTATCATTTCTATCACCAGTTATTTGTTTCTCCCTAAGAAATAGTATTTCTTTGCGCACAAACTTCATATAAAAATTTTCCTGGAAAATTGCTTATATGTAACCTCACAAAACTTGAAATGGTTTAATTAATTTATATGAAGGGCAATAATTTTTTTTTTCAATTAAAAGCAAGAAATAAACTAAGTCATCCAGAACATTTAATATTAACAAAAAGAAATAAAAAATGTAAGGAAGACAATAGATAAAGGGACATTATATTAGTGTTCAAAATTAATCTACAAATAAAAAACCTACTTTCTTTTCTATTCACAAGCAGTTTTGACAGTTTCCTGTCAGATAACATGTTTTTATCAAAGCAAAGGAAAATGACAAAGCTGTAACCATCACTCAGAAGAACTGGTATCTTACAAGGACAATATCCTGCTTGTATTTTTCTGTGCAGAAAAGAAATACATGGAAAACAATCAAATCTGAACCTCTACTGAAAGATTAGCTTCAGGGTAGAACTTCCCCTTCTCTCCCATAAAAAAAAAAAGATGTGAAAAAAGAAAACCAATGAACTCTGGAATTCCTGGGTCAGTGTGTAAATAAGACATAATCGATGATCTTAAGATATTAAAAATCCCTACATGTCATACTTTTCAGTGCTTCAACTGGACTAGATATGTCAGTCTGGAAATAATGGTGTATCTTGACCTATAGTTACCAATTACAAGCCTATGCAAAAGCTTTTTGAAAAGCTTCCACTTGACAACCTGGCATCTAAATTGTAAAGACATGGATTAGATGGGGGCAGTGCTTGGCAGATAAGGAAATGGATAGATGGTTACATTCGAAACATTGCAAGTAAAGGCTCAATGTCCAAGTGGAAACAGTGAGGACTGGCATTCCTCAGGGGCCAGCACTGGGACAAGTGATATTTTGTATTTTTCATAGAGACATGTACAGTTGGATTGAGTGCATATGCAGCAGTTTTGCTGGTGACACCAAGCAGTGTGGCACTGTCAACATTCTGGAGAAAAAGGAATCTCTGCAAGACTGTAAGAAACACTACAGTTAAGGAAGTCGTAAAATGAGAATGACCAAAATAAGAAATATTTCAAGAGGCTGTAAGGATGTATTTTAAAACCATTAATTTTGTAGGAAAAGCTAGAAAGTCATAGATCATAGTCTCTCTAGTCAAATTTTTACAAAAATATCAACAGATGTGATACTCAAGAAAAGCCACATACACAAGGTCTTATTTTTTAAATTGTGCACTGAATTCTGCACTGAATTCTTCTTTGACAAGTGTTTTGTCACATATAATGGAATTCTTCCAGAATTTGATTATTTTCTGACAAGAGAATAGTGTAAATACTTATATATTACATTGGTTTAAAATTTTTATTGTTGTGTACATTTCTGATAGTACAGTTTGTAGTATTTTTTATTATAATAGGAAAGAGTTCATTGTTTACCTCTTAGTACAGAATTTCTTTCTTGAACTGTTTCAAGAATGTTCAATGCAGTTTATGTGCCTCTTGCTTGCTTAAAGTCAATCAGAAGATTTTGTTTACAGGAGGACAAATCAAATACGAGTGGAAGAATTATCTAGTATAAATAGAGAGAAATTTAATTAATAACTCTTGTGATGGAGTTGATAATTAATATTATGACAGGTGCAATTTTAAGTACGTTCCTTTGGTGACTAACTTCAGAAAATATTTATAGTACATCAGGGTTTTAGACATTGATAAGAGTAATGAATTCTATGTGTATGGTTTTCCTGTGTATTAATTTATTAGTATGTTGCTTTAATTAGATGCGTGCTACTGGGTTTTTTTAACACATCTGTTTAGAGCTGATGGAATGAAAATAAATACTGAAGGCATTTCATATTTTCATTCAATATTTTTGAGAATTTTCTGTCCCAAGATTTTTTTTAAATATCCTAATTAACAAAATGTAAGTGTCATGTATTAAATAAAGCTCTGAAGAAATCCTACTGAATATTTTAACACTGTCTGTAAAGCTTACGTTCTTCCAAATAACTTTTGGATGAGTATTCTCCTTCCTTTGTCTCCTCTGCAACTCAATTTCTTTTCATCAAAACTAGAATTCATCAAATAATTTTTAATATTCATTCCAGGCTTTTAAAAATGTTTAATTAATCAGCACATAATAGATCCATTAAATGCTAGTGAAGAATGCATTTCAAGTACATCGTTACCTGCAGCACTGATGTTTACCTTTTGTGATGCAAGTTAGCCAATCAGAGTAAGCAGAGATGTGATTTACTGTTACTCTACAGATAGTGATATTTCAAGGTCAAAGCAGTCAGCTGAAGCTGGTTGCTCAAGGACAATGACAACTACTGACAACATTCATGTGCAGGCTCTGATGTTTTCTCTGATATGGTCTGTGAAACATATAAAGGCTCAAATTTGCTTGTAAAATTTAACTGAAAACACATCTTCATATATTAAAAGCATGAAACATCAAGTAGCTACTACTTTTCCATTTCAGAAACAGCATACAGGATTTGCTGTTTGTTAGCCTGTACACCCACTCACTGTTTTATGGAACCTCTTTGTATGGAAGTACATTTATTGCAGTTACTCTCATACAGATGCTAAGTAGCCTATGTGGTTTGTGCCTTAAAGGTAAGATTTGTGCACTGTAACTGTGCCAATCTGTTAAGCCTATAAATTTCTGATATGCAAACTGTTGAGGTATAAACTCCTGAGCTGCCACCATAGGACCAGATATTATAATATGGCCACTGATGAAGAAATTTGCAAGTAACTGAGGAAATCAACAGTAACAATATAGATATTTGTTGGAACAAGTTGGAAAGGTAGACTGAAAATATAAAACTCCAAAACAGGTTGCACTTCGTGAAACTCAGATCCTATGCATACTATTAACACTTGTCAAATGGGAGAAATCTCAAAAATTGTGTATAGATGTGGTTTTTAGAGGGGAGAAGTCATAGAATCATAGAATCATAGAATCANAGAATAGTTTGGGTTGGAAGGGACCTTAAAGATCATCGAGTTCCAACCCCCCTGCCATAGGCAGGGACACCTCCCACTAGACCAGGCTGCCCAGTGCCCTGTCCAGCCTAGTCTTGAACACCTCCAGAGAGGGGGCATCCACAACCTCCCTGGGCAACCTGTTCCAGTGCTTCACCACCCTCACCACCCTCACTGTAAGTCATTATGAGAACCAGTTGTAATATAAATTATTTGTTACAAAACACATTGGGAAGTAAAAGCAACATTTCTGTGTACCAGGACTGGAGTTTTAATTAAGTATAAGACATATGAAAGAAAAAAAAAAAGCGCCTCAACAGCCTAAGCCACCATGACCTGTGCTCAGAAGACCAGACCAAAACTAAACACAGCACTCTCTCGTTTGTCTCAAATGGAAATACTGAGCATCTGTATGCTGTCTCAGCTCCCCAAGTCTACATATTTTTCCTGTTTTCAAGGCAGTACACCATGGTTTGCGAGGTGTAATGTTTAGCCTGAGCTTGCTCTCTGCAAGTTTCCTTCAGATCTTCAGGAATGAACTGATCATAGAATTGTAGAGTCATAGTAAGATAGAATTGGAAGGAACAATCAAGGGCCATCTAGTCCAGTCCTCCTGCAGTAAGCAGGGACACTCTGCACTAGCTGAGGTTACTCAGAGCCTCAGCAAGCCTGGCCTTGTATGTCTCCAGGAACGGGGCCTCCATAACCTCTCTAGGCAACCTGTTCCAGTGTCTCACCACCCATATGCTGAAGAACTTTTTCCTAATGTCTAAACTAAACCTGCTGTGCTCTAGTTTAAAATCATTGCTCCTCCTCTTATTGCTTCATGCTCTAGCAAATAGTCCCTCCTCAGCTTTCCATTAGGCCCCATTCCGGTACTGGTAGGTTTGTGCTAGGTCTCCCTGCAGCCTTCTTGCCTCCAGGCTGAACAGCCTCAGCTCTCTTAGCCTGTCCTTATAAAAGAGATGCTCCAGCCCTTGTCACCTCCCTTGGGACCCTCTCCAATAGTTCCAAGCCCTTCTTGTGCTACGAGCTCCAGAGACAGATGCAGTACTCTATGTGTGGGCCCATGAGAGCAGAGAAAAGGGGCAGAACCACCTCTCTTGACCTGATGGCCACGTCTCTTCTGATGTAGCCTTCTGGGCTGCAAACACGTATTATTGACTCATGTTCATCCACCAGTACTCTCAAGTCCTTTTCCACAGAGTTTCTCTCTATCACATCATCTCCCAGTCTGTAACGGTAACAAGTGCAGCACCCTGCACTTGTCCTTGTTGAACTTTGTGAGGTTTGCATGTGCCCACCTCTCCTGTCTGTCAAGGTCCCTCTGGATGACATCCCATCCGTCCCTCTGAGTGGTGTTGACTACACCACTCAGCTTGGTGACATCCACAAACTTGCTGAGGGTGCACTCAATGCCATTGATGAAGATATTAAACATCACCTGTCCCAGCACAGATCCTTCAGGGACACCACTCAGTGCACCTCTCCACCTGGATATCAAGCAATTGACAGCAACCATCCATCCAGTTTCTTAACTAATGTCCACCATGGACAAATAAAACTTTTATTGTAGCAGAACCTTCCTATGTCCTCCTCAAGTTAGTACTCAAATTGAAAGGTATGTAAAGATTACAAGTTGTATCTTGAAAAAATTGCTGTCAAAACAGGATATATTTTTATTTATATGTTATCTATGATGTGCCTACCAGACTTTGGGTGCTATCTTGTAAGTGTAACAATCCATTTATAATTTCATGCTGTGACTACCTGATAGCAGTGTTAGTTGGCAGATGACTATCAGGGTTTTTACTTGTAACATGTTCCTTGGTACTTTGCAAACACTAGCATTTCAAGAGCTGCAACATTACTTAAATATGTTTACGATAAGCAGAGCTGGTAGAAATTGCTGACACCTTACATCCTAAGACATTTATTCAGTTGATTGGAACACTTCTGCATTTCAGATCAGAATTTTTATGATATACATTTACCTGATTTAATTGTAGTTTTGTAATTTCAGCAAAAGCTTTTCAATCAAATTGAGTTTGGTGCCTGTATTCTCATAAGTGTTCTTAAATGTGGTTTTGCCACTTTTCATGATTCCAAACAATATCAATGAGTGATGGATTTCTAAAGATGTAGATTTTCAGAATCAAAGAAAAGCTTTTGAAACGTCAATTTAAAAGTTAATTTTTCTTTTCCACCGAACCCTGCATTTAAAAGCAAGAAATTAGGAAGGTTAGCATCATCATACTATAGTTTTAAGAATGTAAAATAAATGTCTTTTTTTGAGATACTACTAAAGAACTAGTGCTTGTGAACACTGCAATTTTAGAAGACATTAGTGTCTGTATTTTTGAAAACATGCTTTATAGCCTTGATCTAGTGGGATTCAAGGTCTCTTTTTCAACTCTTACCAGATGCAGGGATGAGGAGCACAAGGCCTGGATACTTCATACTGGCTGGCCATCAGGATTATAATATACTGTATTATCATATTCAATATAAATTAGAAAATTTTCTTCTCTCAGTCTCTTGATGTCAGTGTTCAAGAGAACTTCCTAGTCCATGATCTGAGGCCTTCCATTTGCCCCAAGCTGTAGAGCTCAAAGTGACCAACAGTTGCTGGTGACCACAGCTTCCTGGTGATATAATTAGCTGATTATGTCTGATATTAATACAGGGATCAATACTGGTTCTTTAGCATTATTGTTAGTTATTTAGTCTTATACTAATCTATTTATACTTCTGATCTATTTCCCTGTTTTCCCCTATTATTCCTTCCTGAGTGGGGAGGGGTCATTGAGTGATAGAACAATTGTCTAAATAACAAGAAATTGTTATGGATCTTTCAAACCATAACAATGAAATACAGGTTTAGACACTTCTACCTTGCTCATCAAAGCCAGAGAAGGAGACTCCATAATCTTTCTGAGGAGCTTGTTTCAGTACTGTGGTACTATCAGTCAAAAAGTTTGTGTCCGTTACCCCTTTTCTGTCATTTGGCAGCAATGGAGAGCCAGATGCCATACTCTTTGCACTAATCCTTTAGGTATTTATAAGAATTGATGAGATGTCCTCTCAGTCTTCTCTTCTCCAGGCTAAGTAGATCCAGGTCACCAAGCCTTTCCCTGTAAAAGAAGTGCTCCATTCATTTGATCATCTTTGTAGCCCAGCACTGGACTTTCTCCAGTAGTTCCCTATCCTTCTTCAGCTGGAGGGCCCAGAACTGTACAGAGTACACCAGATATGGCCTCATCAGGACCACAGAAGGGAAGTATGATGTCTATTGACCTGCTTGATGCTCTATTTTTAATGCACCCCAAGAGACTACTGGCCTTCAATAAAAGCACATGATTGCCTTATGGTCAATTTGACTGTCTGGACTCACAAGACTCTCTCTACAAAGATGCTTTCCAGAAGGTCAGGTCCTAACCTGTACCAGTGTGTGGGGTTATTTCTCTCTAAGTGCTACTTACAGATGCTCTTGTTGAGCTTCAGTAAGTTCCTCTTTGTACAATTCTTTAGCCTGTACTGAGGGGTGACCTCATTAATGTCTATAAACCTGTAAAGGGTGAGCGTCAGGAGGATGGAGCTGAGATCTTCTCAGTGGCCTGCAATGGTAGGACATGGAGCAATGGGTGCAGGCTGGAACACAGGCAGTTCCACAGAAATGTACAAAAAACTTTTTCACAGTGAGGGTGACAAAATACTGGAACAGGCTGCCCACATAGGTTGTGGAGTCTCCTTCTCTGGAGACATTCAAAACCTGCCTGGATGACTTCCTGTGTGACTTGGTCTACGTGTTCCTTCTCCAGCAGGGGGAACTGGACTAGATGATCACTTGAGGTCCCTTCCAATCCCTGCAATTCTGTGATTCTGTCCAGGTCTTGCTGAATGGCAGCACAGTCTTCTGGTGTGTCAACCACTCCTCTCAGTTTTGTATCATCAGCAACACTGCTGAACGAACACTGTGTCCCCTCGTCTAGGTCACTGATTAGCCAGTTGTCAATCCAATTGGCCAGTTGGCCAGTTGTCAATCCACTTCACTGTCCACTCATTTGACCCACACTTCCTAAACTTACCTATAAAGATGTTATAGGAGACAGTGTCAAAAGCCTTGCTGAAGTGCAGGTAGGCAACATCCATTACTATCCACTCAGACAATCATTCCATCATATAGAGCTATAAACATTTACCAAATGTGAAGCTATCAGCATTTATTAGATGTGAGGCTATTATGATTTATAATCTAAAGTTATGTGATAGAGACTGTTTCAATGATGAAAATACTCAAGCAAAGTAAACCTTAAAAACTAAATGGTTTAGAACTAACTTCTAATAATTATCAGTGAATTCTTAGCCTATACATCATGCAACAGATTACTAGTTTTAAATATGCTACATCCTGGTTTGTTGGCTCTATCAAATGTAGATCCTCATCTGTCATTTATCAGCCATCTGGTGTCTGTTGGCAAATCACTGCTTCATCATCTGTAGCACATCACTCTTGTGAGTCCTAAAGCAAATTTTGAGATAGAAGTATATTCAGTATGATCAAATATATCTTTTTGGTCTCACAGATGTCAATTTCGTGGATTATTATTGATAGATAAACTAATATTTTCACGCATAAACGTATATGACTGTTCTTCAGACCCTGAGGCTTAAAATTAAGTAGCCAGCAAGAAGCCTGTTCAGGATTTGAGAACCAATCAGCATATGCCACTCCCACCCATTCCAGTTCAAGTTTTTTGGTGCTCAGCTGTCCCCATTATACTTGGCAAGTCAGGTAGATAGATGTCCAATGAAGTCATTAACATATAATGCTAAGTGCAAATTGAAGAATGTAATCTTAAACAGTAGGTTTTCAAGCTATTGGCTATACTAATTTTCCCTAAACTAACAGCCTTTGACAAGTGTCTCTCTAATTTTCCAACTGTTGCTTTTATTTTATATTGCTGTCTAATAGAATTTCACTAAGCCATCCGATTCACTGGAAAAGAAATTATGCCCTCCCAAAATTTGATTTGATGCCAAAATTTGAAAATATATGCAAGTGCAACAAGAAAATTATGCAAAGTTTCAGCCAAGTAACCTTCTGTATAAACGTTTTGAAATCATATCAGAGCTGGAATGAAGAATGGGTTCTTGTATCAGATTCTTTTTAAATGTTTGAGTACAGTCATTAAATGTTTGGGGCTGGGTTTTATTTGTTTCTCTTTTAGGACTCTTGGTTGAAAGTTGCTATGATATCAAAACAAAACCACAGTCTCTTTTCTCCAGGAAAATTTCCTCAGAAAACCTTGGGCAACTCTACTGATTTTTGGTTGTTCTTATTGTGCTCAAAGATGACAACATAAATGTCTACAAGCAGAACTTACTAATGAAAGACTTTGTCATGCAGAATTTCCTAGCTTTGGGTATTTGTAGAAATTTATCCTAGATAAGTATGAAGCCTATTATTTATCACATTCAATATTCTTCTGAAGTATGAAACATTCTCTTAGCTATTTAATGCCTGCAGTTTTTTGTTTTTATATTTATAACATAATTGGAACTTGGTTGTCATTAATAAGCTAATGAGTATTTTTGTATGTGTGTTATAACCAATAATGTGCCACCCCTGCAGTCAAAAGGACTTGTGCATGGTTGGTGCTGTCACTGAATCTAACAGCAGAAGGCAAAGTGTATGTTAGCTGCTCGAAGTGATTTAGCAGCTTCTGCTAAGTTTTGCTACAGTGCTGCAAGTCGTTAAATTTAGTACTTTATATGTTATATAGCTTATATGTTTCTGCCACTTCAATGTAGTTCGACACTAAAAGTTATGAAATGCACTTAAAATTACTAATTTTCAATACTTTAATTCTCTTGGTGTGGAATTCAGAAGACATCTAATTTTAAACAGCTGGCAAACCTTTTGGTTCTCCTCAACACTTATGCTTCATTTTCCTGTTTAAAATTATCAGTGTCTCGTTTTGGACTATTGGGAATATTTCATAGAAATTACTTTCTTTTCTTATTTGTTTGAAGGTGTATATTTTGTGATGCATTTACTGCTGAGGGCTAATATGCCAAAAATACATTTTATAAATTTATTAATTAATGTTTATGAAGAAATAAACTGCTTTGGTATTTTATAATATCCTCTGACCTTGCATATGTCCTGCTTGCTTATTGATTAACCAAATACCAAATAAAAAATGAATAGGAAATTTCTCATTTTATAATTTATTCTGTTACTAATTGTTCAGAGATTGCAACATTATTTGTCAAAATGAACTTTTGGATGAACATAATTGGGACAATACATAGTAAATAAGTGGTCTTGAGGTCAAGCTCAAAATCAGAGTTTCAGGCATTTCTGATTGCTTATTTAGGGTGTGTGCAACCTATGTTTCCTTCTGGTTCAACTTCTTCGTGTGTGAAGGGGAACCTCAGACAATGAGACAAACTTTGATATGGATTGAGGAAACTCAAATTTTTCAGGAGTGCAGTTATTTTCTCTTGACAAATGCAAATGTCATTTATTTGTTTATTTCTTTGCTTATAATAATAGTAGGTGACCATCTCTAGACTGAGAAGAGGATTTAAACTTACTCCTGAAAGGAGTCTTAGGGCAATCTCTAAGGATGACAATTCGAGACACAAGTCCATTTTGTTGGGACACTTTTGGCTTGGCCTCAGAATTTAATAGTCCATGTAATCTGAATGATTTTCCTGAAAAACAGTAATGTGAAAACATATTTTTCCAGGAATTTATTGAGAAACTAAAGTAATACTTTTCCTGTTGTCACTAACAGGTCATTGCTCTGTACAATATAGCACAATATACCCAAGTAATGTGCAGTCGATAGGAACTCAACTTTGAAGTGGTCAAGAGTCTGGAGTGGTCATGTTCAACACTTTTGTCAGAGTACATTGACAGTGGGATCAAGTGCACTCTCAACACATTTATTGATTACACCAACTTATGTGTACCTGCTGACATGCTGGAGGGAAGGCATGCCATCTAGAGGAATCTGGTCAAACTTAAGACAGGCTTAAGAGGCAGGCCCCTATGAACCTTAAGAAGTTCAAGAGATCAGAGTGTAAGGTCATGCTAGCAGGTTGGGGCAATGTCAAGCACAAACACAGGCTGGAGAGAGAATGGATTGAGAGTAGCCTTGTGGAAAAGGACTTAGAGGTGTTAGTTGATGAGAATGATGAGATGGTTATGATTCTATGAATTCTCACACTCTGTATTATAGAACAAAGAAAATCACATTTAGGCATCAAGTCTGGGAACTTGCAGATATATTATATAAGTAAAATAGCTTTCTAATAATCTCTTCAGTTCTATTACATTTGAATGCTGTGAGTAACCAGCGGGCTAAAATTCCCACACAAAATCATTGCCTATTACAAACCCTACTCCTTTTTTAGAGGTACAGTATCTGTTCTTCATATATTTAAAGACAAATGTCTGTGTAGCTTCAGTTTGGGTTCTGTTGATTTCTGGGTCCTTACATTTATGAATTCTTCCATACTACTATCTGGTCTGCATAGTAAATAAAGAATAACCTTAGGAACATCGGCAGTCTAATCCTGTCAGTTTTATTTTCTTCCTTCTTATGAAATAAGAAAGTAAGCTCAGCTTCCAAATTCTAAATACAGCACAATTAGGAAATATACTTGTGTGTAAATTTGAATTTCTATGTATACATAACTAAGACAAAAATATATTTGTAATTTGGATACTGATGTGATCAAGCAAGCAAGATAGTCTGTTGGAGATGGGATAGTAAAGTGTGAGTGCAAAAACTCAGTGCAGCTACGTATTCCCTGTTATGTGTCAGTCAGTACAGCTGACAATTTCAAAAAAGTACATTTCTTCATGCTGTCCTCTCCAAACTTTTCTGCTGGGATTCATTGTTAGTTCTGTAACTTTGAAAAAAATTCCACAAGAAAATCTATGAAGATGGGACATAGAGTTCTATAGTATTCCCTCACCATAAATACATGACAGGTTTCTATGATTTAGTTAGTATGAACAAGGGTTTTTTTCCTCATTTCTAATGAACAAAAATTGCAAGGAATAACAAAGCATAATTTCAACATTTTTTTTAGAAGAACATGAAGCAAAACCACAGATACTCATGAAGACTGAACTGGCAAACAAAATTCTTTTGACATATGAAACAAGAAAAAAGCTTCTCAAAGTGACTGGGGTTCAGATTCAGTTGGGGTTTGACCACCATGAGCAGTTAAGCTCCAGAGAGATGGGGATCTTTTTTTAATATTCTTTCCTGGTTTCTATTTGTGCTGCCCCTGTGCCACTTTCACTTTTCAAGTGTGAATTTAGCACTCCACCATACTGTGCATTATGAAGTAGCTCAAGCCATGCTTTACATCTTTATTATTATTATTTGACCTGACCTAGTCTTTGTAGTTTATTTGCTTCTGGCTCACCAGGTATCTATGAGGTAAAAAACTTCAAGATCTTGAGGTACTTTGGTGTGGAGAAGGGGTGGTGTCTCTACATCCATTCTGCCCCATTGTGCTTCTGACCTCCCTATCTCTGTGTCTTCCAGCCTACTGACTGCACCTGGTATGTGGGGATACTGTGCATTACTAGTTAAATGCCACTTTTTATTTCCTTTCTGTTTCATTTGCATTTCATTTGATTGCTTGTAAAATTTAACATTCTTCTCCTACTGTAATTGATATTGTTCTGCTGTATCCTGCTATATGTTACAGCTTCTTTTTTCAGATTTAACTTAAATTTTTGGCAAATCTGTTGTGAGATAATGTTTACTTTTTTTATTTTAGCTCCAGCGATTATTCCACTGAAATTTAGATCTGTCTGACTATGTTCGTGTTCTTATCTTTAGACTTGATGTTGGACTGTTTTTCAACCCTGCTGATTGGATTGATGGTGTACGGCCAGGTGGGAACAAGACACAGTTCCTTTCATTTTGATCAGCAATGAGTTGTCAGCTTCTATGGCACATTTTCTGCTTCTGCTGCTTGTCAAGTATTCTAAGAAAACAAAGTTTTGCAATTCAGGACTGAAGATCTTAAATACTTGAAAATACACAATTCTGCCATTGATAAAAGAAAGTAGCAGCATCATCTGTTATAGTCATGTTGACTACAAAAGGACTGAAAGGTCTGAAAAAATATTAAAGCTGTAACATATATAAGTTATAAAAATATGGTATAGGTAGAATATTGTATCTGTCATAAAAATACTAAAATTCTATATGTCTTTGAGATGTCAGCAGTCAACACTGGTACTTGTTTCTCTTCCTGTATGTTATTATGCAGTGGAAACTCCTCAGTTTCTCCTTGACACTGTGTTACAGAGTAGCATTGGTCAACATCTTCAACAAGGATTCTAATGAGGCCCTGTTTGTTAAATGCAGACCTATTTCTTAACTGGAATCTGACCATTTGCTGAATTTCAGTACTTAAACAGAATCATGCTGATCATCTGGATTCTCACAGAACTATGAATCTGGTGCTCAGATGTTACTTCTGATCTGTCAGAGATGAGGGATTTCTTCAGAACATGAAATAATTTTCAAGTGTGTGTAAAACCCTTTGTACAAAAACATCTATACATAACAACAGTGTATATGCCTGTGCTGCTGGGTGAGCATAACCAAAAACAACCCTCCTGCAATAGCCTGTCCTGGATAGCTTGGCACTGCATCTGACCCTGGACTTCCTCACTAATCCTGACCCCTACCCATGGACTGACATTTCTACCTCGCTTCAGCTCATCTCTCAGTATTTGTCCACTGCCCAGGACTGAGGCCTCCCCAGTACCACCCAGATGCCCTACTCCAGACTGGGGTGATTGAGACAGGTATTACAAGGCCCTGACCTACTTCCCTGGGCAGCTCCCTCTGCCCCCAGACTCCACGGAGCAGATGGCCCATACAGCTCCCTGTCACAGAGAATGCTAAGGTCAAATGTGTTAAAGGTAGTTCAGCCTGGAAATACAGTCTTAGTGAAAGTGACAAATGTTGAAATCTGGGTTGCTTGACAAATTTTTTTGGAGGCCAGATTGTGTTGGGTGGAAAAAATGGTGTGCCACAGCTCTGAAAGGAAAAGGGGACCAAAGAGGCCCTTGGGAGGAGAGGTGACAATACGCTGATGGGCAAATGCAGACATTTCTTCATTGATTTCTGGAGATACCAATTGCATGAGAAATGGGTCTGAAATGCGTTGTACAATTCTTTGTCCTGCATTGGGGTTTGGCAAAACATTGTGAGAGACCCTTTTGGTGCCAGACCTGATCTCATGTGCATGATAATGAACCACAGTTTCACATTCACCGTTAAAAAGAGGGCTTTCAGAAATTTAAACCATGAGGAAATCTGGGGTAACATGACCCCATCCTGCTTTTTTTCGTTCTGCAAGCCCTTGTAAAAAATTTTACAGCTTTTTAAAGTTCCAGTGCTAATGCTTTCTCATTCAGTAACTAAAATCACCACTCATAAGTGCTCTTAGACATTCTCTTTGCATTAACATGACTCCCTGACTGGTCTCTGACGTGTCACTTTATAAGACTAATCTTTCCTTTGGGTAATAATATTTCATTAGAGGAGAATTTTAAATAAAAATCTTTACTTCTTCAAAAGCTTTTTCTTGTATTTCTGTCCATTCCCTTATGATGGCTTTATGTTAGTTGGCTTGGCGGCTAACATTTTTTGGCAAGTGTCCATCACTATTCTAAAGGTTGACTGATTAGCACAGATTTTTGTGACTGAACACCTTAATGATTTTTTTCAGGTCATACTTCTTTTGTCAGCAGAAGTATAACATGTGGCTTTTTCTCTTACTAAGGTAGATTCAATGAAATTCAGGTTAACCAGATCCCCTATTTTTCTGCTTAAGTTAATTTCAGTTTCTGCTCATGCCCTCTTCAAGTAATGGCTATGTCAGCAATTATTAGTGTAATAGACAGTTTTTCTTGATCTCAATTGAATTTCGATCAAGTGATTTCTTACATGACTAGTGCTTTTAACTAGACATAACTATACAGTATTATTATACTACCTAGTATAAAAATGATTAATTTTATGAAATATTGTCTCTAATATAATTGTCTTGTTCAGTGATCTTGAATACAAATATGCATAGAAATAGTCTGCACTGCATCTTGAACAATTTTCACTTCATTCAGTCCATATCACTGACATTGTTTTCACATCCCAGATTCTGAAATACACAAGAACTTTAAATTGTGCCTGCACTTTCTTTTCTAGAAGTTGCTTCTGTGCTGGAAACATCCAAAAATGCCTAGAATTCATTATATGGCAATCATTTAAGCAATATGATTTTTGTATTTGTTTTTATATGTTTCTTAGGTATCTTATGTTTTTATTGTATGTAAGTTTACTTTTATTTTTCTCCATTCACTAAAATTGAATGATAACACAATGGTCATATTTGTAGTCTGAAATTTAAGTGATTTCACACATATGAAGATATATATTAAGTACATAGCATATTATTCAAAGGTATACATTAAGCATATAGTCTACCGTCCAATGTATTCATTGTCCATATTTATATCTTAACACAGATTACATTATCTCAATTTTTTTAGACCAAACATTTTCTTTAAAACTGCTTTAAAAATATTTTTACCATATTTTAAAAATAAGTGACAAGTTAATTTCTTTACCAACACATTTGCCAGCAAAATTTTCTCTGCCATATTTTTCTGATCTGTTAAAAAACTACTTATATACAAGAAGACCTGAGAAGAATAATCTTAGTCAAAAGCATGTAGCTACATTCTTATAATAAGTACAGCTCATTCTTAAGAAGGTTTTAAAAGTGTCACATAAACAGAAAAAGTCAAGGTAAATCTTCCAGGTTTAAGTATCCTCATTATACACTTATATAGTGTAAATGGAATTGATGTTCTAACTTGTACTTTGTAACAATCTTTGCAGATCAGACAGAAATTCTTCAGGCAATTGTGATAGTTATAAGGATAACCACTTTAACACCCTTTCCAACAAGCTTAGAGGAAAATCAGCTCTCATTTTCTTTCACAGTTTTCCACTTTTTCTACAGTGCAGCCCAGAGCCCTAAACTAACTTTCCTAGTAACTTGTGAGGGACATGGAATATGAAAACTACTACCTCAATGCTATCAGCTGATTTCTAACCAGTGTTTTGCTGGTTTTGATCTGTACTGAAAGCTGTGCTTATATTTGAGTATCTATCAGCTGAGAATCTTGCTACTGGGTGGTAGTAGTCGGATCACACTGTTTCTGCACATGTATAATAATGTTTATTTTTACCATGCACCTTGAATTTCACTTGCTATTTTATTGGACAGTGATTCTGTGTAATAGGTCCCATTCCAGTTCTTCATGTTTGCCCTTCCTCGTGCTGTTGGACATACACTTTTAAATTACTCATAACTAGGCTGAACTAGATATACCTCTGGAAAATACTTCTGGTTATTTCTATTGCTAGTTGAACAACTGAGCATTTCTTTCTAACTTCTTTTTCCAGTCTCTTATCCAACTGCTTAATGAAATTCCCTCTTACTTTTGACTTCCTTTACAAGTTTCCATTTGTCCTTCATTCCTCTGTGAAGCAGTTGAAGTATATCAGTGCAATTACAAAATAATGTTCTTTTTTAACATTTTGTAAAAGCACCAAACCAAAGGCAACTTTCATTTTTTGGGGCTTCATGGTGGCTAATCCTAAAGCAAACATGCTTAGTGTCTCAAAATCCCTTGCTTCATTTCCCAGAGTAATCTATAGGATGCAAAACTGAGTTACTTGTTGTCACAGTCTTTCTTCTCTGAACATTTCACAATCAGAATCATTATCCTGGTCAGGCTATGTTCTGATTTGAGAATTCAATGCTGAATTTACTAGTTTGTTGAGTTGTTCAGAGCTCTCTTTAGTTTTTAAAATTAGGTAGCCATATTTTTGCATTTACTGGCCCAGTGACCATAAACAAGTTTCTAATGTATTTATTTTAATGATGTCTTAGTCTATGTCAATATATTCCAGTTTCTTTGTCTTATTTCTTACTTTCTTAGACATTTAATATTGATTTTCTTAGACACTTAATATTGATATTGAAACATACTTGCCACTGTTTTGATCCATTTCTTGGTATCCCATTTAAATAGCAAGCATTGTATTTCACATTTCCTGTTCAGTCATACATAGCCTAATTTTTTTGTATCCTTTTTCAGCAAACAAAAATGTTTGTACACAGAGTTTTAGATACTTTTTCTGCAGCTGAATGCTTCTCTACATCTTTTAGTCTGTTAGCTTTCCTGAGGTCCTCAGTTGCTAAGCTCAGTCACAGTTTCCTTATTTTTAAGCATCAGCAGCTTTGCTCTCAAAATAGTGATGTCAAGTTCAGGGCTACAGTAAGAACAGGGCAAAAACTGCATCCTAGGAAGGATTCTGATGAAAGAGCACTCATCCTGTGAAAAGCACATGTTTTTAAGCAATCTGTGGTGATAAAATAATTAAAAGTGAACTTTATAATATATTTTATAGTATTTTACCATATTACACTATATTCCAGTGCACATGGTGAATATTTGAGGAGGGGATGTCACCAAATCAACAAACCCCTTGGTACAAAATATCATATTTGGCTTTGGTGAAAATAATTTAAAGAACAGCTAGTATGTTCCCCAGTGTGGAAATATTTTTCATGGATGAATGATAATATTGGTGTTAATATTTATGGTAATTTCTGTGGATAACATTAAGAAATGGCAAGAAGAATAAAAATATGCTGGATGAAGCTGCAGTTTTGATGAACTTTTTTTTTCCAATTACATTTTACCAGCATTTGGACTTGAAGTGAACCTACCATCCTGCACTTCACAGATGCAGAAAATATAAATCTTCATAAAATAATAGAATGCGTTGAGTTGTAAGAGACCTTTGAAAATCATCTAGTCCAACCTCCCTGCAGTAGGTCAGGACATATTGCAATAGATCAGGTTGCCTGGAGTCTTGTCTTTCACTACATGTTGCTTGCTTTGTGTCAAGCTGTGTTCTACAGAGTTCTACCTAGACATCACTTAAAGTCCCTATTATGCATACTGCAGCAATCCAGTCTACATTTCCCCATTGCATAGGAAGAACTTCACACATCTACAATAAATCCAGCAAAAGCAAGATGTTTGATGCATAAAACCCAAGACTGTAATGTCTGCAAGAGAAAAATATGTGTCATGACTTAAATAGATAAATGCTGATGGTAGTAAGGTAGTATTTAAGGACTTATGGAGTAACGACACCTCCAGAAATAAGAGCTTACTCTTCTGTAATTCCAGTAGAAATTCCCTGCTATGTAATGCAGAAGATACTTCTAAATTGATTCACAGGCAATTCATGGATCTTTATTCGCCTGTCAAAAATTTCTGTGATGGTTTATAGCATATACATTAAACATTTGCAAGAATATTTTAAAAAATGTAAATTTCAGGTCAGTACCTGATTTATAATTTTTTTCTCTTCTTACTTCAGAGGGAAAAAGAGCTATTTTATAGTCAAGTTACTGTTTTATGATTTTTAAAAGGTAATCTCTACTTTGAACAGAAGATAAAAGAAAATGATAGAATGCAAGCAAAGATCTGAATATTTGTGTAAAATTACTTGTCAGGCCGTTTTGCAACAAGGTGCTAATCCATGATGATCCTAGTACGGAAAACACTCATATTCTACAAAGTATTTTAGATGCTACTAGTTATTAGACCTAGCACTATAAAAAGAGAAAAAATTATATATTTTATCTTACATCCCTTTGAGTCCCCTAATTTGCACATCAGCAAATGAGACTCTGAGCCACAAGGAGAGCAGTGTGCAGATCCCATTTTAGCTATTACAGATTTTTCTTACAAGAAAACAAATCTCTTTATTGTTTATCATTGAACACAGAGGATGTTCATGCGATAATTACAACCTTTTTAGAGAAAGGCGAGGACACACAGTTGGCATAATTGCTGTCTAGGAATGCAACTTCTGTTTCAAAGGTGGGGTATAATTTTTTTATTTGAGGTTGTGTTCATTTGTATTTCTCAGCTTCATTGTATCTTAGTTCAGATAGATCTGGAGAAGAGGTTGTACAATATTTTGAATTTTGCCCATAATTGAAATTCAAAAAATCTGTATGGAGCTGCTGCTTGCTCCAAAGAGTTTTGCTCCCCTTGAGGGGAACCTACAGTCCATAGCCTTCCGTTCTACTGTGAAGATCTTTGACAACTGACACTGTATCTTGACAGAGCTGGATGTCTCAGAATAAAGCCTACATTAAATCCAGTCAGGATTTAGGAACTATTGCTTCTCTACCTAACTCCCCTGATAGATTTCAGTCTACTGGGTTTTCTAGGATCATGTCAAAGCACACTATAAAGACCTCTGCAAAAACACAGTGATGATGCTGTTTTCTTTCTTCCTTTTAAAACCAGAAAGAAAAGGTTTTCTTTTTTGATGTTATTTCTGACTTTGTGAAGTATTCAGTCTTACAGCCTGTAGCCAAAAACATACAACATTGCCATTGCTGCTAAAAGACCACAAATTTTTTTAGTGACTTTTTTCTTTTTTCAAATTTCTCTCCCCAAACCAGCATTTTTTTACATTATTTTTTCTTTATTATCTTGGTATTACACAACTACTATTTTTATATATTAAGTATATAAAGAATTAAATATTTGTGACTAAAATGTAATGACACTGTACAGAAAAATGCCAGCCAGGTATGATAACAGAGGCATTGGAAGTGAAAGTGATGCAGAGGTCTGCACAGTGAGGAGAAGTATAGGAATGAGATGATTTATAAAAGAGAACACTTCAACCTGGAGCTGTGAAAAATTCTGAAGAAGTCAAGTGTTTTTTCAGTTGTGCACTTGAAGTAATTAAGTGACAGGAATTAATCTTCCCAAATGGAAAATGAAGACAATTAAAACAATAAAAAATTAATTATAAATGCTACCTCTTGCAGAGTCCACTACTAGCATTCTATATTGCAGAATCACTAAAATTTGAAAAAAGTAAGTTGGAATATAATTACATCAGTTCAAATTATTATAACTGGTCTTAAATTGCCATTTCTCCTTTAACTATCTCTAATAAAACCAGATGTTTAATTATGCAATAGCAAAATATTGTATCTATTGTGAACACACAAGAGATGCATTGCTCTGTGCACAAGCAAATAAAAAAGCCATTAAATGCCATCCTATGGTCTATAATAAAGGAAATATTATTATTATAGGGTACATGACAAAAGGTTTAATCATGAGATATTTTTACCAGGCTGTTTGGTGATAGGACATGAAGTCTAACATAGTTCTTGAGTAACCTGAAGTGAAATCCATCATTAAAAATTTAAAATACAATTGGATTTTGCACTAAGGAGCTACATGAACATCATATTATCTAAAATATCTGCTGTCTCTTAATATGTATCTCTTTATCTTAAAGAACATTACAAAGTTCTATTTCATAACAGTTTACACTACAGTTTTTTCAAAGGATTATTTGCTGACAGGTGGCTTTGTGAATCCCCCTATAAAGGTCCTGCCTGGCCTGCCTGTCTCTTCCCATCCCATGGACTCTCCTCCCCTTGCCAGAGCAAGAACCCCATATCAGTTCTCCAAGACCACAGCAATGCTAGAGCAGGGCCAGCCTCCTGCTCCCTAGGCCTCCCTAGGCCTACTCCCTGCCATGGTCCCCACTGAGTCTGCATCCTGGCTTCAGCACATCTTCATCCCCAGAGAGGTGCTAGAAGCCTGGGAATGGATCTGCCCATGTTTTCCGGCCTCCTGGCTGGGGCAAAGGGACAGGCTGTCTGACAAGCCACTGAGGTACCCATGCCTGTTCCCCAGGAAACAACTCATCCTCACTAAGTCCCAGCACTCCACTGCTCAGGCATGTAGGATGTGAAAATAAATTTCCAAACTCATTACTATTATTTTAATAATAGATTGTATTTTTAAAAACATAATTAATTTCAGAATTTGCTTTTTAAAATATAAGATCCAGAAATTTCATGTCTGGATATTCTTTATGTATACAGAATTTTCATTGCTGCATATTTCAAATTAGATAACAGTACTATCTAGAGTGGGTATGCTTAAGATAATGAATCAGACATTAAACACAATGTATTTTTTTCTTAAGAAAAACATTTGTGAATCATTTTTCATTAAGATAGTGACAGTTTTCAATCAACAGTATCAAACTGTTACTTTCCCAAGAAAGCTGATTCAAAGAGTTCTAAGTAGCAGCAAGTATCAGAGCTTGAGAAATGTTTATACTACATAATTACACAGTATACTGTTAATCATATTCAAGTGATTCTTGTTAAAATCATCTGAGTCTAGGCAAGTGACCTGCAATTAGATACAAAATTGTTTATTTCAATACCCAATATCCTCAACTTCTTTTAAGGTGAGCCCCTAAGGATAGTAATAATTCTCTTTTAAACAGTGCCTTGAACGACTGGATCATGGCTTCGATTAATATATACATTATTATGGACATTAGTCATGTTCCCACAAACATTTCCTAAAAGTGCCAGATAAACCAACAGATCTTTGTAAAGTGGGATTTGCCTGTATTTTAGTTCAAATAATTTTTTTTCTCAGAATTATTATCTTGAAATTCTCCTCCACCTTTCACCTTTCACTATTTCTACATATATAAGTCTTTGATACAGATTAATAGATGTCATGGTCTTATCCACAAAAGTTATTTTGAAAGAGAGAGAAGAGAAGAGACCAATTAATCTCTATCATAATTAATTAACCTCAATTTAAACAGCAGTATTAATCAGCACTTTCCCTGAGGTACTTAAGCTTTGAAAGCTCAGTTTGCGATGGTATGTCAGAAAAATGGTACATTGTGAAAACATTTTTAAAGCCACTTTATTTCAGCCACTCTTTTGGAATTGGCTCACTCCTTGGGTGTTGTGACAGTAATTATAAGAGGACTTAAACCTTCTGAGTATTTTGGTTCTCCTTATGCAATTGAAAGTTGGTTCTTTGGATATTCTATTTTGAAAATTTATGATTAGAAAAAAATGGACATAATGGAGGCAACCAGCAATCTGAATCTGATTTTATAAATGGCTTTCCCAGCTGCGACATACCAAACTGGAAACAAATGACTCTGCTCTTGATTTGTCAACTTCTGTATGCCAGTGCTAGAGCAATACTGAAGCAATCCAAGATATATCACAGAATCACAGAATGATTTGGGTTGGAAGGGACCTGGAAAATCATCTAGTTCCTACCCCCCTGCCATGGGCAGGGACACCTCCCATTAGACCAGGCTGCTCAATGCCTCATCCAGCCTGGCTTTAAACACCACCAGAGAGGGGGCATCCACAACCTCTCTGGGCAACTTCTTCCAGTGTTTCACAACCCTCACAGTAAAGAATTTCTTTCTTATATGCAGTGTGAATCTCCCCTCTTTCAACTTACATCCATTATTCCTAGTCTTTTCATCACATATCCCATTAAAAAGTCCTTCCCCTGCCTTTCTGTAGGCCCCCTTCAACTATTGAAAAGTTACTGTGAGGTTCCCCCTCAGCCTTCTCCAGGCTGAACAATCCCAACTCCTTCAGCCTGTCCTCATAAGGGAGTTGCTCTAAGGGACTTGTTGAGGAAACACAGTGAAGTCCAGGCTGGAGCCCTTTGGGAGCTGCAGCTCTGCAAAGGGAAGGGGATGCAGGACCCAGTCCCTGTCTCTGTGTCACCATGAGCACAATGGCAGTGACAACACGCAGCTCCCAGGGATGAGGAGGGTTAACAAGGACGTGCTAAGCTCCCTGGAGACAGAATGGACAAGACAGCTACTACTCTTATGAATGAATTTCACAAGTGTCATTTTCAGACCCAACTATTTTGTGCCCTGCAGTGGAAAACCTGGGGGAGCAGACTGCATTCCACACTCATTCCACCAGGACACACTCACTCCCCTTGGCACAGCCTGGTGTTACAGCACTGCTTAGAAAGGGGTTTTACTGCTTTTCCAGCCCCAAACTCCTGAAACCCATACTAAAAATACCTCCAAAATCTACCCAGCCCACTTGGGTCACAGCACAGGCTGTGACTCAATAAATACAACAGAAAAAGGGGCAGTCAGAGAGAGGGGACTGAGTGTTATTAAGGTGACAGATGAAGAATTAAACCCCAATGAAAAATACCAGATGCCATGAGAAACATTGCTGCAGGAAATTAAAAACTCATGCTGTTCCTTTGTCATTCTGCTTACAGTCCCTAGGGGTCAGAAGAAACAGACGTGGGTCTTGCTGCCTCTGGGAGACCCTCCCAGTTTATTAGATGTGCCCCCACCCTGGCTGCTGGACACCCCCCAATCTGTGCATGGCCAGATTGGTGTGGAAAAGGTGTCTGGGATCTGGAAGTGGGGTGAGAACCCACCCACGACTGTGTAATAACCACAGCTGCTGCATCCAGTGCTATTTAACATCTTTGTAGGAGATATGGACAGTGGGATCAAGTGCACCCTCAGCAAGTTTGCAGATGACACCAAGCTGTGCGGGGCAGTTGAAGCAC
>VZTY01003018.1:0-30131 GCA_013400935.1 Turnix velox | reverse complement strand
AGTTGGGGTTGTTCAGCCTGGAGAAGAGAAGGCTCGGGGGGACCTTATAGTAACTTATCAGTACCTGAGGGGGTCCTACAGAAAGGCAGGGGAAGGACTTTTTAATATGATATTGGATGGGAGGACCAGAAACAATGGATGTAAATTGGAAGGGGGTAGATTTAGACTCAACACAAGAAAGAAATTCTTTACAGTGAGGGTGGTGAAACACTGGAACAGGATTCCCAAAAAGGCTATGGATGCCCCCTCTCTGGAGGTGCTCAAGACCAGGCTGGACATGACACTGAGCAGCCTGATGTAGTGGGAAGTGTCCCTGCCTATGGCAGGGGGGTTGAAACTCGATGATATTTAAGGTCCCTTCCAACCCAAACTATTCTATGATTCTATGATCCCCCCTCCCCACACACACACTTCCAACTCTATGTATTCATTCAGCAGGATGCAGGGAGCATCATGGGTGGGGAGCGCAGGGCACAACCACCAACACATCTGCATCCCAAACTAACCTTCCACGTGCACAGGCATCAAAAAACCTTTCATTCCTCTGGCACAGACCTAGAGGAGCCCTCACTCTCCCCCAAATTCTCCCTGCCATCCCTTCCAGCAGCTTCTCCTGAAATCAGGAGGGCATCAAAGGGGGTTATATCCACTTTACAGCTTACAGATGATACACATTATATCAGATAAACTCTTATTTATCTTTGCTATATAGATAAATCACAACTACATAGCTGAGTGCATCTTTTACCCCATTTTCATATTGGCAGGTGTCAAGCATTACATTCAACTTGTGATTAACAATTCCTCATACACAGATATGAGGCAGGTATGTGTCTATTACATTTGGGAGAACACAGATGTATGCTTGTTATATAGGATGATTGATGGAAGTACACTTGATACAGCCAACAACAGTCCTCCATCAAAACAGAATCCAAACATCTCCTTTTCAATGAAGGATCTAGTTCAACAAGAGGTATATGAGCCACCACAAGGTAAATGTTGATTCCAGCTAGCACAGACTTAGGTGCCTACTGAGCATAGCCATAATTTTGAAATGTAACTGTCTTGCACCTAAAACACTGCTAGGAACTCCTCTTCCTGATTTCATCACAGAAAGGGAAGGAAAGATAGAAACTGGATATGGAAGTAGAATTCTGTTTTAACTGAACCATAGATTTGCAAAGTCTGGAATTTTACTTTATTGCAGTTTCAGCTATGCAATTTCCTTGAGGAAATCTTTGCAATTTTTTAATGAATAATTATAATTTAATCTAGAATGTTCAATCGAAAATGGAATTTTGGATCCTATTTCCCTTCCAAGAACCACTGAAATAAACAAATCTTGTGTTTGACTTCATTATACATTGCTGAAAAATTGTTAAACTCATGTTGAGTAGAAAACATGCAATTACCATTACTATGAAGATGATAATTTGTCTTTTCAAAGCATAATTAATTTGACTTTTCAAGATGTAATTAGTTTTCATTTTGGATACTGTCTCACATTTACTATTGTTACATAATCAATGAAGAATTGTCTTACATTTGTTCCATATATTATGCTGAATAACAGAATAGAATAACAAAATTGCATTAAAAGCAATATGAGCATTTTTCCAGGTGGATCCATTTGAAAAATTATATCCATTGAATATCAGAGCCACTGGGATTTCTTTCTAAGCAAGCTGCATGAGTAGTGCTTCATTTTGCCTGGATGGTTCCTTTAGATGGCAGATCAACTTTGAAGAGTTACTAAGTAAAGAATCCTACTTTTTCTCCCCAGTGGGATTCACACAGCCAACACACAGAATAATATATAATTTCTGAAATATGTATCAGCAAATAACTAAATTGATTAAAACAGGCTGGGATTTTAAGAAAGTACTAATAAGACGCATTATTTTATGTGGAGTTGGTACAGATAAACTACTTTCAGTCCTGTACACAGATAGGTTAGGACTCCATAGCTCTGCACTGAGTTTGCCAGGCACCATGAAGAGACAATAAAGGAATTCATTCCCTGCAGGCTGTGTCATTTGTTAATGCCAAAGCAACATAAATCCTATCTCTAAGTTTGCACATTCCCATCTGAAAATCAAACACATTAGTATCTACATTATACATTTCACATTAAAGCAATTTGTGAAATTGGCATTTAACAGATTCTGGTTCCAGAAAGCTAATGCAGAATAACATGGACATCTTGTATATGAGACAACACTTAATATAGAAATTTCAAATCTTCAGTGCTAGCTTGGGCTAACACCTCATGGTCACAATTATCAGTAAAAACTTTTCTTTCAGTTTAGAATAAAGTGATAACCATTACTTTTATTTTCCTGATTCGAATCAGCTACAGTAGATTAAAAAATTTAATGGTGTTACTGAGTTTTTCTGTGCTAATACCCACAATGAAAATTAGTAGTATAACTAAAATTAAAAGGCTTTTTATATCCTAATTAGGGTAGAAAAGAAGTAGATGAACGAACAGCAGATTCTTTTTTCCACATGTACAGCATATTTCCCTTTTATGCTTATAACAAGATGTTGAGTACATAACAGGCTGAAATTCTCATGTGGTCTATTTGTCTAGTCTAAGTTACATGGACTTGGCAGAGTCTGTTGTTTTCCCAGCGGCGCTTAGTTTCAGATAGTTTAAACTAAATCAAGACTAATTAGCTTATTGATTTGCTAATGACACATAATTAGTCAGCATTCAGTGAATAATAGTTTCAAGATCAATATCAGCAATTCAATAGAAAATCCTTCACTAGATTCTTATGAAATGCATGTATTTACACATAAATTGAATTGAAAACCTGAAACTATTCTGAAAATGTTTTTGTTGCACAACACCTAGGCACACGCACTAGCTTACTGCACAGCTCTTCTGGGATCCTGCAGATTTCAGCCAACCTGTGCATCTCCCATCATATCATTGATGCCCATGCCAGTGAGAAAGCATCCAATGAGTTCATATTCATTACCCCCTAGTGTAGGGGGTACTCCAGCACCTGGAAGCAAAGACTACACCAACTGACAGGTTGTGATGCCAGCAGGGAGCAGCAAGTGCTACCACTTCCTTTTCAAAGTCTCTTCCTACTGTTAAAAACATTCATACTTTTGTTTTCAAGCTGAATAGTTTGTTTCAGATGTCTCTTGATGATTCTCTGGCTAATTTAATCTGATTGGTGGTCATCATCTTCTTTAACATGTGGAGTTATGGGCACTCCACTAAATAACACCCTTCCAAAGAGTTTTGGGGGTCTCATTGACACATACTGACTTAAATTCACATTTCTGTCTTAACATCTGGTGTTATTCATGCCACAGGTGAGACCTGTGGGCACTTTACAACAGTCAAAATGAATAAGCAAGTTAGAGAGTAATGAAATGTGACAATTTAAGGGCAAAATACTATAAAATGATGGATCAAAAAAAATGCAACTAAAAAACCACCAGGCATTCAGAAATAGTTCTAAGAGATTTTTAAGGCAGTTGTCTGGTACAGTTTCCCATACTGTACTGGGATATGGATTCTTCTCCCTTTCCGTATCTCAGTTTTACCTTTGTCAACCTCTTCCATTGCTAATTGCATAGTTCATTTGCTTCCACATCAGATGTCCTGCTTGTTTTGAGATCTGTTTTATTTATTTCCATCAGGACAAAGAGGATATAAAAACTCTTTAAATCAGAGGAGTCATTTTTATTGCTTTGTAGTCGCTGCACACAGATGAAATTGACTCTATAAAGTGAACATTAGTATGATAGCCAGCCCAAGCTATCTATGACTCTTTACAGCTTAAAGGAGTGTATTCCTCAAAAGTTTTGTATACACATTCAAGATAAACATATTTAATTATCTGTGCACATTTTAATAGAAAAAACTAAAAATTAAAAAATTTAAAAGTGAAGTGGAAGAAAAAAAACACTTGCATTTTTCAGTGTAAGTGATAACTTCAGAGATTTCTATATTATAGGACAGAGAAATGAAAGAAGAAAGAAATAGACACAAAAGCCATAATGAATTGTATTTTGAATGTGAGGAATACATGTACTATAGTACTTTTGAGTCCAGTTCCAGCTGAGAGAAAAACAGATGGGAGCATGCCCAGAGAATCTGGAGAAAGCCTAGATCCTGATAGAAAGGGAAAGTTCACAAAAGTGGCATTTAGCAAAATGCTTATGGAGAGAAAGAACAAAGGAAGCAAGAGATTTCCTGTGATGTTGTTATGAACAAAACATAGCATTAGAAGATGGCCAATGTAATGTTGTAAATACACTCATTTCCACAAAAGAGGGAAAAAAATCCATGCACAATTGGAAAGAAGAAACCTATGACATTATGTTCGCTTTGCAGAAAATAAAGCATATGGTTATCTTGAACACTGTGTAGCTCTGCTTTTAATGACTGGCTGCCAGAATTAACAAAGCTTTTCCTGAAATGCAGAGATTTACATACTTGCCATGATAGTGCTGTCTTTTGACCTGCAGCTTTTTTCTTGTAATCAAGGTTTATTTTTCCTCCCAGAGGAACTGCAGATATAAAACTGTAAGAGAGAAAAGCACTCAAGTAAAGAATTAAAATAAAAATGGTAGAAATGCCCTAGCATTTTCTGCTACCACCAAACATATTTTAAAGCAGATTAAAATGCATGCTTTCAAAATGACTGATGAACAAAACACTGTTGCATAAAAAATAATATTTTAATTCTGCTTAAGCAATAGCAATAGTTGGTTTATATTCATATTTGAGATACTGCAATAGCAGTATACCTGGTTTACTAAGATTTAGAGATCTCTGAGCTCAATTAATAATGATTTTTCATTAAATAAACTGCACGTTAGTCTCTGAATCACCTTTATCCTCCGCTAGTTTATGAGACTGCTTAATTTTTGCTTATTTTTACATGTAAAATTTAATGTTTGATAGCAGGCCTAAAAGGAAATAGAGTTCAAGGTACTATCAAGAGGTAAGGCTATAAAATTTATGCTGGATTGAACAGAATTTTATTCAGAATATTTATAAGAGAGCTTATATCTTATTTAGAAATATTAATACACTTTTTAGTTTAGAATATAAATAAACAATATGTATTTGTTTGTGTTCAACTACGGCTTACTTACGTTGGAAAGGTTGGCCATAAAGGCTGCAGACACTGAGCTTTCAATTTCAAAAGATACTCTTATTCAAATCCAGTGCTATTCATTTGAAGTGGGATATGAAAGTTCTTGAAAAATTTCTAATCAGTTATTGATTTTAAAGCTGATTTTTAAATGGGCTTTTATAGAGTCAGAATTTCTGAAAGATATTTCTATTAAACAAAAAAGTAACCAGATAAAGATTTATCCTGGAGACTATTTGAAAAATAAAAGTTTAGAAAATTACCTGTGTATTCTGTATTATCAATATTAAAAGATCAAATATTCAGTGTATGAATTAATTCTTTTAATAGCTTCCTTCCCTAGTTTCCAAAGGGAGCTGACAAACAGAAATGTTTTTAAGGGAAATGCATACTGCTTTCTGCTGATAAGGGTAAATTAACACAAGATTAAATAAAAACATGATTTCTGTGGAACATGTGCCACCTTGGGTAATTTCATGGCAGGCTGCTATGAAGGTGTGCATCAAGTGAAGTAAAATGTACATGTTAAATGTAATTTATTTTTCTTACGTTTCTCTTAAGTTCTCTTGACATAGTTTCGTAGCAAATGCCTCTAGGAGTAGTATGACCTCACTCACTCTTTCACAATTTATGTCCCCAATAAATGGAATAAAATAAGATTATAATGTATTAAATACTCTGGTAGATGTGTGGCCTTGATTAATCATCACTCAGATTCACTTCCTATGCATTATGCTATCATTCATGCTCTTTTTATTGTACTCACAGCCTTCTTCTTCTAAACCAGATCTCTTTTTCTATGACATTCTAACATAGTTCCTTCAAGGTAAAATGGAACACATTGATTTCTTTGGAGGTATAGAGTCGATGGGGCAAGCATCTGACAACTGTTATATTATATATGTCTCCTGCATAAAACAAGCCAGTCATAGATCTGTACCAGTGAATTACTCTTCATACAGCATCAATTTGTTTTAAATGTTTACCATTTCAAGTTATGAAGCATGTCTTAGACAAGACATTCCAGTGGTTATTAAGAAGAGAAGAAATTTTTTTAATCATTGATTTTATTTGTAGCCTAGTTGTGTTTTACTCCCTTTTAGGGTCAGAATATAAATTTAAAAAAAAATAAAAATAAACCCATAGTTTTATCTAACTTACTGACCACACTCCAGATATCTCCTTAGCAACCTATTGAGTACCAGGCTGAAGATTTGCACATAAAATTGATCATAATGGCATAAACTTTTTAATTCCCAATATAGCCCCCTCATTTTTGTTGATCATACTGATTAATGATAAAAAAAGCCTCAGTGAAGAGTGAGATAAAAGATTTGTAATTTGTGACATGCATATGAAAAACCTCAGGTGGAATTTAAAACTTCTTGCCAAAACCAATTCAATCTAATGATAATATTGTGCTGGAATGATGAATTAACAATAATGTAATCTATTTAGTGCTGTCACTACAGAGTAGCAAAACTATAGGCTCCAGTTCAACCTCCTTAGACTATTATCACAAGGCAGGTAGTAGAGGCAGTTCATGATTCTTAACGTGATTTTCAGCTGTTTTAGAAATAGTGCCACAAAAGGGTACACTGTCTCAGTTGTACTGCCCTACTTGAGTTTACATTTTCATAGAATGACTTTCATTTCATCCACTGCATCATGCTGCAAATTCATTTTTTACTTGTAAATGGCTGTCTTTTTTCAGGCTTTGAATAATTCAAGAGTTTTAAAATGTAGTTTCCCATTTTATATCTAGTTGGTTTTGTCATGATTAACAGCTGCTGTATCCATCTCTGAGTAAAATCTCCAAGAATCTAGATGTTCGGTATAAAGTACTAGCTATCACTAATGGACTTATCATTAATACAAAATATATATATATATAATAATGTCTATAAATAATGTGTTATGTTTGTAGTTTGCTGAGTGGCTCAGATAAGTTTATAGATGAGCCACAGTGAAATCACTTTGTTTACATTTTTTAAAAAAACCTTCAAAATAAAAAACACTCCAGTTATAAAAAATATCTTTTTGATTCATTGCTAAGTCAGAAAAATATTTCATTCTGCTTCTTATTAACATATTATAAAAATGAAGTAGTGATTATTGTATCTTCTACCATATTGATAGCTGGTTACACAAGTCTAATGTGAAAATATAAGAGAATTGTATTGTATTGAAATACAAGATAGCCCATAAAATTTACTTGCAAATAGGGTATTTTACCCAGGGTTTGTGAATTTGTATAGATTTAGTATATTCTGCTTTCAAAACTTCAATAAACTGTGCTGACAGAGAAAAAAAGCCTTTATAAACCCTTACTCCTGCTCATATGTAAGCATTTTTTATTTCTTGTGCCATGAGTTAAACAAAATATTTACCAATTTTTATTAAAATAGGTCAGATTATTAAGGTATTTTCTTTTCCTAGACACACTACAATCTCTCACAGGTCGGGGCTTTTCTCAGTATAGTGTCATACTATACTATATATATATATGTATACCATGATGTAGATTAACTTCCAAATGTATATAATCCTTATGCATTGCTAGAATTTTAAAACTCTGTGTTTGGGAGGATATCTATTCATGTGACAAAATATTTTCTCTTTCCCAGCTGAGAAATATGAGCATTTTTTTTGCATCTATTTATTGACAAATCAGTCTACAATCTGGATGTATGTATTTTCATAGATTCAGATTGTGAATTCAATAAAAGAGAAGAATATAACTATCAGTTTGTACATTGGAAAGATATACTGCATTGGGAAAGTATTGACAGCAAATTTTGCTAAAAAAATCATATCTCTAGTGGTTTCCTATATAGTAAATAAATACATCCATAGGTACATGACATCATGGACTATAGAATATTCTACCTTCTCTTATTCTTTTCCATTGTGCTATCAATTAAAAGATGTCTGGTAGAAAAAAAGACAATGGTAAAAGTTTAGCTTATGATCAAATTAAGCAGGCAAAAATAACATGTTTTGCTGTATTAAGAATTTTAACTTAGGAGGTGACAGTATCAGAGCAATGGATGACAAACACGAGGCTCATACTTAAATGTACTCTACTTTCATAGTATTTAGGCAGTCACCTCATTAACTAAAAAAATTTGATAATGAAAGAGATTGTTACTCCAAGCTACAGTATAAGAAGAATATGTGTGAGGGTCTTAACTAATGAAATTAGCTGGGAAGATTGTAAGCTTTCTTAATTCCCCAGCACATGAGACATGAATTCATTTCAAGGACTTGAGCCTAAAAATTATTTTAAGCTACCATAAGAGCAAGTTGAAAAGAATCTTTGATTCTTGCCCTCCTGTAGTCTTTACTTAGCAGCTGATAGAAAATACTTGTGCAGAAAGAGAAGTGCTGAGTAAATAATGGATTTTTCAGTTCACTGGAGGGTCTCAAAACAACAAAAAATGTTTCCAGCAATACTTAAAAGGATTTTTTGTCTCTAAACTTGGTGTGAAACTTGAACTAACAAAAAATTGTTAAAGAATACCTCTTGTTTTGTACAAAACTGAAATTATTTCCCTAGAATCTAAGTGAATTTTAATGTTTATAACAGAATGAAATGTGACCTAAAATCAATTTTTTTTTTTTTTTACATAATGTTAAATGAGTGGCTTCAATATTTTAGTGGGTAGATGAAAATAAAACACTGATAAATAAATGAGATTCAGTCTTTGCTTAAGGATGTACACACACATAAAAGAAAACTGAAGATTTTTCAGAATTATAGCAAATCACTGTGACAGATGATAATTAAGAAATTACATTGTTCTGTTATTCATAAATTGTCATGCTAAATTTATTACTGTATTATCTGAAAATATTTCCACTATTAAATCAAGAAATTTAAAAACAGGCATAGCAATATATGAAATAAATATTTTATCCATTTGTGCCCATTTCATTCAAACCAGACAGTAAAAATTATTTTGCAGTGATTGAATTTCTGACTTTGATTTGTGCTTTTGGCATTAATCATCACCCATTCCTTTTTGCATCCATGCATGTGTAATACTTATTCAAGAATACTGTGTTCAATTTTTATACTTTTAAACTGATCCTCACAGAACTAAGGTCTTCACAGGAGCAATTGCAAGAAGAGATACTTGAGGTTTCAAGTAGGAACAGAAAACAAGGAACTCTCAAACTAATTTAGGAGAAGCTCTACTTTCACTTTTATTTACTTCTAATAGGACAGATCCACTTTGATAAATCAACAATAAACCCAGCCTTATGAAAACTGAAGACCATGGTCTTGAATAATGGTATCACACAAATAAATGCCTCCTGATTATCCATTTTCAAGAACTACCAAAAGCACAAAGATTCCTAAAACCAAATAAGTAAGTTTTTCAAATAAATTTAAAACCACATTCTGCAAAATCATGTTTCAAGGACATCTTATTTTTAAGAAAAAGAAGTTCTGAAGATGAAAGTATGCTACACTTCACAGTGGTGAGTTTATGCATTTTTCCTAGTCATTTATTTTTCATATCACCTTCTTCTCTTGTAGCCAAGTTGCAACCTAAGAAGCATTTATCTGAACTATGTAACACCACCTATGCCCTGAGGTTTCTGTATAGTCTAGTTGATTATCTTACACTTTTTATGCAATTTATCCTTCTGAATTCCAAAAGCAAATGTTATTTTAAGATCGTATGTTACCTTTAATGAAGAAACTACGCAAAGATTAAAAAAAAAAAGAAAATCAAGGAGCTAGCTGCCATGTGATTCTATGTGGACAGGACAAAGCATTCCACATTCCATTGAAACTGTTGGAGCTTTCCATAAAATTCCCAGTTAAAGCTGTGTCTTGACAAGCATCTGTGCATAAGGACAGCAGGAGACACATTGTGAGTATCACTGAAAAATGCTACCAGGGCAATGAAGCCCCTCTCTAAACACTCTTAAAGGTGATCAGTTCATAGAAGATATATCAAATATGCTACACATTTTGTTGATATGATTATGCCTATTTTATTGCCTCTTGGGTCCTATTAACAGAAGATGATACAAAGCTGCCAGCCAAAATGAGTGATATATTAGCTCCTTGCTAACCTTGAGGTTAAATTGTAGAAGCTGCTGGCATTCAACACAATAACTAATAAAATGTGCTCCTCTTTCATTGTTGCAGCATCAGAAAGCACAAAGCAGATCAGAGGAAAAGAACAGATGCACAATAAAATATCTAGTGAAATGTAAAAACCTAAGTCAATTTATCATCTGTCACTTCACAAATGGATATTTTCTGTGCTTGTGCCAAACTTCTGAAAAAGTCTTTTTCCACAGCTTTGATTCTTTCGCATATTTGCAGACATGAAATAAATCTGGTTGTTCTTTAGTTGGTTTATACTCTTAATCTTTCAAATATATTACCCATTCTGCAAGTAGCGAGGAAGAAGGAAAGACATTCTAATGTGGAATTTTTTAGAATGTAAAATGTGCTTCACTGGCGAGTGTTTAACTTCTCTTGCATTCCATGAAAAATAAAAGGTATCTCTCATGCACAGTGAAACTGAAAAGCCTGTGTCAGTTTTTTTATTTTGTGTGTAACAAGCTCAACTCAAATTTTATATAACATTGAGAACCTACAGTCTTCTGAGTTTACACATAAATATACAATATCTGAACTGTCATGTTAGAGTTTTTTCAAGCTCTTCTAAAACACAATTTTGTAGCAGTTGCACCACCATAATGATTGAACAGCGATAATTTCTACTGCAGCACCAGTCTTAGAGGTGTCTGACTTAGGTAGCCAAGTCTGCAAGACAGGCAAAAATTATAAAATTAGATGTCTCCACCTCTTTCTGTTATCTTGCTGAAGTACATTTCCTCTCTTCTACCTATAGAATTGCAGAAAAATCCTGCATCACTTGTACAAAGATATAAACATTTAACAGTCCAACCTGCCCCTGTTTTCAGATGGGACATGTGAGGCATTTGGGAACTCAAACACATCAACAAATGTATAACCTACGGGGTGTAGACAAGATCATAGGACAAAGAGGAAAAAGATCTGGCAGACACGATATAACAGTTTTGGGTAGAGAGAATTCAAGCTGGGAATGACTTTAGGACTGTGAATTACAGCAGAAAAACTGCAACAGTGGAGCAATTTCATGAAATTACGTTTAGCACTTTTCATTTGTGGAAACAGCAGGCCATCTGTGAGGTCACTTTCTAGGTAGAGGTTGAGGGAGAGGAAACATGCAAGATTCATAATCTGAGATTTAGTAGCTGAAGCCATAGGAGTACTTGGTGGATAAAAAAGGAAAAAAATAAAATTCATTTAATACAGTTAATTTAATTCATTTAATGCAGTTAAAAATTGACAAGCCATGCACCAACTCAGATTCCCCGTTCTCTTTACAATTACTCGCCAAACAAAAGTGACATGAAGTGCATCCTGATGAGCTGTTTCACAAACACTGAATTACAGAAGTTCATCAAGATGTTACTTTCAAACCTATTTGTCCTCATGCTATGTCTAATTTAACTAAGATTTTTGTGCAGTAATTGATGATAAACTAGTTTTGCATTATCTATACTGACTCACTGTTTTCTCTGCATCTATACAATATAACAGCACAAGGACTTTGTTTGATATTTTATGAAGCAAAATGTAAAGATTGTCATAAGAAACAATTATTTAGATTTAACTTTCCTCAATTTTAAAAATATTAATAATACTGTAATTAGCTCATCATCTGAGAATTAAAATGTAACTTTATGACTGACAAACACTATTAAAGCAATTTCCACAAGAAAAATCACAGAAGTTAGTAAGCACATGCAATAATTTTTGTAAAGATAAAATACTAAATGTGATACATAATATGTTAATTAGTGAATGAGCTTATAGTATGTTGATTTTCTGTGTTCTAAGAGGCAATTGCCTTTCCAGTCAAAATCCATTTGTTCACAATTGTTTACAGTTTATGTGATGCTTCACAGAGTTTGATTCTCAGTCAGATTATCAGATCTGAGAACTGCAACAATAACAAGAAATGTCTGGGCATTGTTATTTGACATCTGAATTTTGATGAAAAGTTTGCAGTTTGTTCTAAATTAATTTGAATGTTTGAGACTGGTTCTGAGAGGAGCACTGCACAAAAATGTGAATGATGATGCAGGTTAGCTAATTAAAGACAGAGTGGCTTGATGGTGTATTCATCTTCCCAACACTACCTGAATTAAAATAATATTGCTGAATTATATTTTTCCTCACAAAGACATCCCCTTATGTAGATAAAGCTAGTTATTTACTAATTAAAACTTGGCATAAATTGCACTTATTACTGAGATTGCAAGCCACAATTTTTCAATGAATAATCAAGAAATGGTAAATTGTATATTTTAGAAGCCACAAGTTCTACAGTATTTTATATATATACAGTTTGTCCAATATTTTATTACTTTGACTTGTAATATTGCAACAGCTGCCATCTGCATGTGCATACAGGTTGGTCTTTTTAAAGATGAGGGAGATTTTGTATTGTTTTTTTTCCATTTGTAAGTAAGCACAAACAGTTTTTGATATCTGCTGAAATGTTCCAGAAATTTTTAAAACTCAGATTAGTCTATAAATCTCACAAAAAATTATAAAAAATTTTGTCTATCTTTTAAAATTTTTTGGTAAATATTTCATATGGGTAAATAATAGAAAATCTTCATAAATGTAGGTTAAAACATAACCTGTTTCTCACTTTAATATAAGCATATTTTATAGTGAAGTGTAAGGAGTAGAAATCTAAACGTGCTAAGTAATTTGACAATAGAAAGTGAAAAGGGTCAGATTTACAACATAAATTCAAATTCAAGTGAAGGGATTTTCATCTAGTGGCTTCAGAATTGATTTAATATTTGATATTGATTTTATTTAAATAAGATCTTGTTCTTATATTTAGGAAACTTTACAAATAAGATGAATTTGAAACAGCAAAAGAAATCTAAAACTATACTGGAAGGAAGCATTCTGGCTAGGTTGAAAACTAGAATATTGTCTTATCTTTCAAACATTTTACCCAGGTTTGGGAAATAAAATATTTCATCTGAAAGCCAAATAAGGTAAAAAACCTTAACTTCTTGGTTACTTCACATCAATAGAAAATAATAACGAAAATAAAACTGTGGGGTTTTGACTGTATGGTTTTAAACTTATCTTTGCTTTAATTTGCTGTTTAGATTATAGGATTAGACAATGTGTTTGTATGTATATATTTACATATGAATGCCTGTGTGTACTTATTTCTGTCAGCGAAGCCGTGGGCTTTTCATAAAACAAATCCCATAAGTATAGATCATATTTGTACCTGTTATAATTACTGACTTTGAACTATCTGACTGATTCCAATGGAACCAGAAATTCAGTTTACCATTACAATTTATAATTTTACTATGAGGTAGGGGATTTTATTGAGCATGAAATTATAAGTCATATAGCTGTAGTACTCAATCAGAAGGCTTTGTGCTTTACGTCTTGCTGTGTCATATATCAGTACCAAGGAAGCTATTCAATCTAATAGAGCATTGTTATATATGACAGCTTACACCTTTTTTTGTTATTTTAATCAATATATAACCTACCCCTGAATGGTCGGACTGTGAGAACAGAAAAATTTCAAAGTAATTTAAAGAAATAAAAAATAACCCCACTGAAAGCAATGCTGATGAAGAGCTTGACTGTTGGGGCTGGAAATCCATTATTCTGGGAAATGTACAGGTAACAAAGGCTTTGTCAGAGGGAAAGCATGTAGACTGCACATCTTTCATGTTTGCACAAAAATTCCATGACTAAGTAAAAATTATTGAATGCTACAGACTCTTGCAGATCCCCCATTGTTAAATAGTTAATATCTTTGTATATGTCTTGTTCCAACACTGCCAAAGTAGTCATTTCAGTCAAATTACGTTACTGTATATGTGATGATGTGGAATTTTCAGAGACAAAACTAATTTGTTTTGTGTTCAGTAACTGTATGCATTTTATCATAACTTGTAGCTCCTTTGTGATTAAATATGAGCTGAAGATTTTTGCTTGTTATTGCAAAACTTAAATAACATTTTTTCACTAGAGGAATCTTTGAGATACTGACCAGTTTCAAGTAAGTATTTCAAGGCAACATATTTATATCACTCTGACAAAACAGAATTGATGTTCAGTTCATTTGAAACATCATGTTTCAAGCTAAAAATACATTGCTCAGTACTGTCTTTTACAGTTTTATTTGAGAACCTTAATATGTAACACCTATAAATTGTAATGAATTCTTAAATTCCAGTGAAATCAGCCACTTTGCAAAATAAGATTCTCAACTGAATTGAGACAACAATTTAACATGGCATACATCTAGAAAGAAGCATTCATTTTTTAATTCACTGTCACACAATCTTGCATTATCCCATCCTCAAGCCCTAGGTAATGGGTAGCTCCAGCTACCATTACCTCCAGGTTCCAACATCAAGAGGTGGAACCAATCTTTAGAACCAGAAACATTGAAAATATTATGGCTATTATGGTCTATGACCCACAATGCTCACCTACCTAAATCTCTGAGTCACTAGTTCGTGGAGAAGGGAAATGGGAATAAATGAAGAAAGCAGGGTATATCCGGTAGCTTTAAATCAGAATTTTTTTATGCTGATCTATCTTCCCACTTGTGCAGACAGGACGACCTGAGTTTCCCTTAGTATATGTCAGAGATGGAGATTTTGAACTGAGGAGAAGAATAATTGTATGCTAAAAGGATTTCAGATCAGAATTGGCAGCTGTGAATAGATTTTATTATATATCCCTCTGCTATTATTTTAAGTAATTCTTTTTTATGTGGCTGAGAATTACTGTCTAGTTACATAGCTGCTTATGCAACATATTTTTTTCTTCACTTCACGCTCATTTTACTCAGCATGGATTAAACCAAATAGTTTTGAACTAGAATTGAAGACATATATTTACTATTCTTTCATCTAATAACATAAGCCTTGAGGGTTTTTTTTTTATCTAATGTGGAGCAGTAGAAATAATGCTCTACTGGTTCATGAAAATTTCTTTCATGTTTACAATGAAAAGGCAGAAAAGCATAAAGGTATCTGCATAAGAGATGTAGTGAATCGTAGCATGAACTTGTGGGGAAAATGCATCTTAATGTACTACACTAGAAAGTCCTAGATATGAGCTAATTGACTTTCTGGTTCAGCAGAGATGTTTTGAATTCGGTCTTGACCACTAGATTTTTTTGTGATGACATTCTGACAAAAGATCTACTTCATCTAAATACAGATGAAAACAAAGTGAAAATTGTACTGGAAATTTTTCTTCTTTTATTAAAAGAATTTGACCATTGTTTGGAACACTGTTAATTCACAGTGTCATATTTTAGACAATTTATTTCCTCTTAACAACAAATACCATGTAAAAGATACTGTATGTCTCTTACTATAGAGCTTGTTCCATCCTTCCCTTTCTGTTAAAGGTGAAAGGAGAAAAGTGAGTAAAAATATTTCTCTACAGGATGTGCCTATGGATTGGGATCTGCCCTTTGTTTTCAGAACAGAGAAGAAATTCTCCATAACAGGAAGAAGTTTACCAATGCTGTGCAAAAGGAAATGTTTTATCTTCATTTTCTGTAATTCCTCATGTTTTTGTAATAAAACAATTTTTATGCAATGAGAGCAACAGTAATTTACTAAATAAAAATCAATGCTACCAAAAATGCACACGTGAAATTTGCTTACTTCAGAACATATTGTTGAAAACATCAAGATAATGTGAAACAGGACATAAAGAAATGCAAATTATAACCATGTAACAAAATCAAGGAAGAGTTGTTGGTTCATATCAGATGTTTAAATACAGCAATAACATTGATACAGGGCCTGGATAGAAACTTGCAAACCCGAATGCACAAATAAAATATTACTATCAAATATGCTTCAAATAAGCTGAAAAGGAAAATCGATCACAATTTTTTAAAAGAGGCTTTATTTGGAACTTTATAAATGCAAGGTAGCCTGGTTTACAATGTATTTAATAGTGAAATGGCCAACTATTTTTTAAAATTCTTAAGGCCCTCTTCCCCCAGCATCTTGGGCAAATTACAGTGATAGCTCTGTTCCAATATCTTCCAAACATACTAGGATACTAGGTGTATTTGTGACTTACAGTACTCTGTACCTCTCTTTTTATTATTCAAAAGCCTTTTCCACTGAATTAATCACAGTTATTTCAGGGTAGTTATTATTAAAACATTGCTTTTGTATGCCATTAAAGCTGCATTTTTAAAAAATTACATCTTAGCAGTGAGATACTCACACAGAAACCCTTCTATGAGAATTAAAGTATATGAAGGGGAATTTGCAAAAGCTTCACCACTAGAAAATACCCAGTCTGCAGAGGTAAGAGAGTACAGACAGGGTAAAAGAGGTATCATCAAACCCTTGTTCATTGTAGCATAGTGTGACAGGGAATGAGACTCTTTTTTGCCAGTAAGACAGAAGGATGATTTTCAAGACACTTATCTTGCTGCTGATAGGGATTTAATGTACTTCTAAGAGCAGTACAACTCTATGAGTAGCAGTCTCTGCAGTCCGAGATGTTTTGCTGTCTGTGCTCAAAATCAACTCTGATGTAGTGCCTCTCTTCCTCTGGGTTATAAGCTGTGAGTAGGTTCATCAGGGGCACCCTTCCTCTTTTGCTCAGGAGCTGCTCTTAGGCTCAGACCCTGGCTGCTGCTTGAGCTCTATTGCACAGTGTGAGTGCCTGGACATACACCTCCTTGATACTAAATAAGGAACTTGCCTTGATGTCCTGACTTAACCTCACACTTTTCTCAATACTTTGGATTCTTTTCTGAAGACAGTGTCATTGGAATGGCTTTGCTCAGGGATGAAGTTACGTCAGAACCTCTGGGGGCTGCTTTTTGTACCCAGAATCTGATATTGATGATCTCTACCCTAAACTCAAGGACTAGCTTCTTAGAAAGCTGGCAAAAACTTTTACCTCAGAAGAAGATTAGCAATTTGTTGTTTTTTTACCTATACAATGCATTAAAACTGTCACTGACTTTTTTAAATAATTACATAAGTCAGTGAATGTGTCTATCACCAACAGAATGTTTATATATTTAAAAATAAAAAATGAACATGTTTACTCTTTTTATAATATAATCAGTATGTTATTAAATTATTTTTTTCAATTCGCTTGGCCAATATTCAAATTAAGTGGAAAAAAATGTTTCAGAATTCTGCATCTGTGTGCAAAGATATTTCCATTGAAATATGAATCTTACTCCTCAAAAGAAGAGTAACACCACCCTAGGATCAGACCTTAAGTCTGTCATCAGTAATGTCTGCTAAAAAAGCACAGTGATAATTCATGTAAGTTTTTTGATCTTTAGTAATGTACAAACATATGCCCCCCTACTTTTATTTTGATGCAGAGTATTAGAAGCAATCACTGTTGCTTACTGGATGTGAGTGATGTAAACCAGATTGAGCTCTTTAATGATTATATAATCATGCTTGATTAGACTTGACAGAATATATGCATTTTTTGCCTTTGTTCATTATACACTAAAAATAGTTACTGTATAATTGGATGCTATGACTAACAGCTAAATGATAGCATTGCTCTGTAATATTGACATGACTCACAGTCTATAAATATTGACCACTGTTTACCAATTTATTTTTAGGAGTATTTTCTAGGAGATAAGAGTACTACCCTGGAACTTTAAGAAAAGATCTCCTCTTTTATCCAGTGGATTTTAGTCTTGGTCACGTATCTGGTCTAGTACTTAGTCCAGTGGTTCAATCTGTAATTGTTATAAATTGTGATTGAAATAGTGAATATTCGCAAATAAACTTAAAACATATCAGAAGTGACAGTTAAATGAAGTGATAGACTTCTTTTCCAAGGTTATTTGCAATTTCCATCTAGTTTCATTCACCTAAATTGAGACAGCTGTCAAGATAAAAGGAGTTTGCATTGGAAGATTCTCTTATGAAATAAGGCCCTTCTACAGATGCTTTTCAGAAGCAATGATGTTAGCGTCTCATGGATCCATTTAAATACAGCTTTGCTGTGGATCCTTTACTTAGAATTTGATTTTTATTACTCTTCTCTTTAATGAGGTACTACAGAATAAACCAGGTAATTTTCTTTCAAATCAAGTGAAATGATTGACTTTGAAACTGAAAAAATATTATGAGCTCCCCTGTTTGTTTCTTGCATAACTGGAAACTGTCCTTGAGCACACAGAAACACAGAATAGATTGTGAATGACACAGATAGATAGGTAAGAATGAAAGTATATACAGGAAGGGATATGAATGTTCAAGGAAGGCTGTGTTTTCAAACAATATGCTGGTGTTTGGAGACTAGCAGTGTGCTGGAAATTAATGTAAACTTTTTTTCCCAGATATTTGCTTTTTTCCACTGAATCATAATGGACATAAGTGACACCTTCAACAAGACAGGGTTTATCAAAGTCCCATCCAGCTTCACCTTGAATGTTCCCAGGGGTGGCACTTCTACCACTTCTCTGGGTAATGTTGTCCTGTGCTTCACCATCCTTACAGCAAAGCCCTACTTTTTTATATCTAGTTTAAAACCATTATGCCTTAGCCTATTACAAGAGGATTCACTCTTCATCTGACCCATATCTCTCTAGGCTATTAGCTTCACCAGTGCATAACTACTACAGCCCAGGTTGCCTCCAATTTTTGTGTCACAATCAGCTCACCAGCACTGGTGACCAACAAGTCCAATACTGCATAGCTTCTGGCAGGGCTGACTTAAGAAGCTATCCTCAATACACTCCAGGAGTCTTCCAGATTACCTGCATCTCATCATGCTACTTTTACAGCAGATGTGGCTGAAGTTCCCTAGAAGGAAAAATGCCTGGAAGCACAGTGCCTCCTGCAGCTGGAGAAACAAGACATCATCATTAGGTTCCTCTTGATCAAGAAGGTTTTACTAGATGTCTCCTACAAGGTTCCCTTTGTTGCCTCAGTCCCCGATACATAAGCTTTCGACCTGCTTGTGGTGATTCTTATCAGAGCCATTTTTTAACATAGAGAGCAACCCTTCTTCCCTGTCCCTTCTGAACAGCCTGTAGCAGTGCTCTAGCTTTTTGTGGATTCACCCCACAAAGTATCAATTACGGCAAACAGTTCATAGCTTTCTTGTCTCACTGTGACTTCTAAATCCTTCTTTTCTGAACTTCAGTCAGCCTTCAATATTCAATAATTTTGTATTTTTTCCAAACATTTTTAAAATAAATCTGCATTTAACTGTAACTGAAAAAATCAGTTCTGGGAAGTTATTCCATAATTTCTAAATCATGAACAAAGAGCTAGAACCATTACAGGTAGCTAATGTCCAGACTTCATGCAGCGTAAAGTGCTCACTTGACAATCTAATTTATAATTTGTATCATTGAAATTAATTATAAATCATACAGCACTTGCCACCTGTAAAATACTTTAAAGAACCTTTTACTTGTTTTAGTAGTGTTAAAGTTAGCACTTTACAAAAATAAATTAATAATATTAACAATGTTACTTTACATGCTAGGACTACACTTACCAAGAAAGATAGTCTTTCCCTCACTAATAAATCTGGAAAATCAACTGCTCAGCACTCAATAGAAGAAATTACAATGCTAAGACAAAAATAGAAATTAGCATAATACTTCCTAATAAAATAAACTATGCCCAAGAAAAAAATTAAAAAGGAACCTGAAGAGAACTTCAAGAACTGATAATATTGGTTACTAATGGTTTCAGAAGCAAGCGTGATGGCACTTAAGACTTCTATTTGGCAACGTTTTTTTAAGACATTTGTTTCTGTTTGCATGTTTGTCTTGTAGAAACTGAGAGCAGTTTTGATGTTTTGTCCTTCTGACCTTCTAATGGCTGTGCAGTTATCTGTTCTTCCCAAACATAATTTCTCAAAGTTAGTAATTTTTTGGTCTATGTTGGTTTAAGTTTGCAAGTTGTTTAAGTTTTTGAGGTGGAGAAAATCTTTACTGATTATTTTTTGCAATATTAAAATAATCAATACCTCTTATAAATTGCTCAATCCAACAGAAACAAACAAATAAGCATAAAAAGGATTTAAATGGATTTTATAAGAACTTTTTTCAATTGGAAGTGGTAAGCAAATGCTATAATACAAAGCTAAAACAATCAAGGGTTCATGAGAAAAATCACTTTGGAGCAGAAATAAAATAGAGAATTCAAATTTGTACTGTTTTCATGGTGTCAGCTGGTAGTTCACAATTCTGACAAGCTGTGATTGTGTCTGTTTTACAAAGCCTCTGGCTTTCAAGATGTAATGCAGTTGTAAGTTCATGCTTTAATGATGTTGTCTTGAGATTCCGACATATTGTATATCTGTAAATAAATGACAGATTAAAAATTTTGAGTGATCTTTTTTAAAACCAGTAAATTATGCAGTTTATCAACAGAAGAAAGAAAATAGTATTTTATTGGACTACAGACAGGATAATTGCCTTTTATTTTTACACTATATATCAGAATAATAGATAAAGCAAAGGTAAGCAGAACATATATACATGAGAGTAAAAAGGAAGTTAAATTAGTCGGTTCANTATTCTTATCTTTTGAAGTGGAAAAATTTTAATAAACAATATAAAAGTGATTTTGTGCATGTGTGATGCTTACAGCAGTTTGAATTTTATTCTATTTAGAAACTGGAGGAAAGCAAGTCTCTGTTCTTGCCTGTGGAAGATGTGAGTGATCCAAATTGGCAAAGAACGTTGCGGCCAACTGTTGTGGGTTAATCCCAGCAGGCAGCTAAGCCACACAAAGCTGCTTGCTCCCTCCCTACCTCAGTGGGTTAGGGGAGAGAACTGGAAGATGAGAAGTAAGAAAATTTGTGGGGTGAGATGATGCAAAAGCTCTGTGCACAAAGGAAGTAAAACTTGGAATTCTTTCATAACAGATGTTTAGTCACCTTNCAATATTTTTTTTTGTTTTGTTTTCAAATACTTAAAATTACTACCACTATATTCCTTCTACATTCTTTATCAATTTTTAGTTTCTTTAATTTTGTGAGATATGGATTGTTCCCTTTCTTGTAGTAGGTTGATTCTTCCCTGGTTCATCTTACTTAACTACTCTCCAGTGATATAACCAGAAAATCTTTTATTAATTTTCCAGTACTTGAAGGGCACCTATAGGAGAGATAGAGGTGAACTCTTTGTGAGGGAATGTAGTGTTAGGGAAAGTTGTAACAGTTCTAAACTGAAAGAGGGAATATTAGGAATTATATATTGTGACACACTGAAACAGGTTTCCCAGAGAAGCTGTGGATGCCCCTTATCTGTAATTGTGCAAGATCAAGATAGATGGGACTTTGTGTAACCTTGTCTACTGGAATGTGCCCCTACTCATGACAGGGTTTGGAGACAATCACTAAGGTCCCTTCCAATGCAAAACATTCTATTATTCTATATTCAAACCTAACGGTAAACAATCTTTGATAACAAGATACTCAAAACTTTCCAACTGATTCTTTCCAGTTCAGTGGAATTCAGTCTAGCATTACTTCCTTACTGAATTCACTGAAATGTTCAAATTTGAATCTCTTTTCACAGCTGCTTTTTGTATCAATGAGCTTTAACCTTATGGATTGAATATATTAATTTAATTACTATACAAGTGCTGTGTAATAGGTGTTATTGTGAAATAAGGACAGCAATCCACTTTATCCTTCTGCTGAAAGTAATTTAGAGAACAACATGTTCTTTGATTCTGTAGGAGCCCCATATGCACCCCAGATAACTGGAGCCAAGGTTCTAACAGCTGAAGAACACGTGTTGTGACAGAACAAAAACTAATAGGGAAAGATGAGAAGGAAACTATTGTGCAAGATTTTTCAAGAGTTCCTAATATGCAGTAACATATTTCATGTATGAAATTCAGTGCTGAAACATAACTCATGAGATATATTTATAGATCTCACTGCCTAATTCTTCAACTTGCACACCACTGTGATAACTGTATTTCTGTGGGATATTCTTATCTTTTGAAGTGGAAAAATTTTAATAAACAATATAAAAGTGATTCTGTGCATGTGTGATGCTTACAGCAGTTTGAATTTTATGCTATTTAGAAATTGGAGGAAAGCAAGTCTCTGTTCTTGCTTGTGGAAGATGTGAGTGTTCCAAATCGGCAAAGAACATTGCGGCCAACTGTTGTGGGTTAATCCCAGCAGGCAGCTAAGCCACACAAAGCTGCTTGCTCCCTCCCTACCTCAGTGGGTTAGGGGAGAGAACTGGAAGATGAGAAGTAAGAAAATTTGTGGGGTGAGATGATGCAAAAGCTCTGTGCACAAAGGAAGTAAAACTTGGAATTCTTTCATAACAGATGTTTAGTCACCTTCAGGAAAGCAGGACTCCATCATGCATACTTTGCAGAATTCTGTTTCTGTGTTTGAAACATTTGCAACTTCAGAGAGAACGTGTCAGAGCTGGTGTTGTTCCTTGGAAAACTAAGGCAGTGCACAGAGACTCCATAGCTGTTGAAATCCAGCAGTAGCTGACTATCCTCTCCAGTGCTTGTATGAAAAATTTGTAAAATTTACTCACAATGAGCATGCTTAGAGGCTAGAACAGAAAACCCAGAGACATCACGGAACTTCTATTCTTGTAGATACTCAAAATGAAACATTTTCACTTGGAAATTCATTTTGTCCTCAAAGTGGTCCTTGTTTTGAATAAGAGGGAATTGGTTCAGTCCCATGCACCCTAATTTTTTTAGTAATTAAGTAATTTTAAATGGCTCCTATATCTCAGAGATTTCTTTTCTTTGGTGATTCAATATATTTGAGCTAGCTGGTAAGTTTTGTGACAGTGTAATGTTAGCTGATCAGTCCGTTCAATAAAACTTGATGAAAAATTCCTAAAAGGTTTTTTTAATAATGCATATTAAACCTTGTAATTTGTCTCAATTTAGTACAAATTAGGACTTAAGTGATGTTCTAACCAGTAGCAATGATAAGGTTTTGTTCCAGTGTATAAATATTATAATGAGCTCCTTTTCTTAAAAAATGGAATCTTAGTTAAAAAAAATTCACATTTCCTGGAATTGCACTGTGCACAAAGCAATACAGATAAAATTGAATCAGTATGTTAACAGAGTAATACTGAATAGATCATTTTGAAATTTAATATCAGAATATGACTCTGGAAAAAAATGTGTCTCCTTTAAACTTTCTTTTTCTGTACTGCTAAGCATAAGCAGAAACTTTGATTTAAAACACACTTAGAAAAAACAATGGTACATTGTTCTGAGAACCTCTATAGGGAATCTGTAGACAGTCATAAAGAATGTTTTACCACTTTAAGTTTCAGAAAATCTGTGTTCTAAGTAAAAACAGCAATTGATTAACATCTATAGTGCAATTTTCATATACCGGTGCTAAAATAAAATAACTCGGTCTCTAATGTAGATATTCCTAGTACATCAATCAAATACTTCTTTTAAGGAACGAGTATTCAAGAAGGCATGTAAGAGACTAAATAGTTTATTCGCTTTTCTCTCTATTGTATTTCCAGTTGGTTAATCACTGTCTAAAGATGGAAAGGTTATCTCTTATCCTTGGAGGTCAGATACTTATGAGTAAATGCATGGTTCACAGGGTACCAGGTTTACCATATAGCTCTAATGATCTGATAAAATTATTCTTTTTTTTAGCCTTGAGCTGGAGATGAGCAGTAGAAGCAAATAGATTTTTATTCTAATTCATATTCTGAACCATTACTGTTATTATTCCCAGATCTTCAGAAAGATCCTCAACAAATGCAAATTTTTCTTAATCCCAAATTTTTAACATTAAACATAGAATAAAATCTTACATCATGCACACATAACTGTATAAAATATTTAAAAATGCTATGTAAAATGGAAGAAATTCAGAATATTCTTGCTTGTGTGGTGCATTTTTATATCTTCAGTTGTAGTTCTGCATTCAAAATTTGTCTATAAAATTTACATCTGTACATTTAGCAATTTGGAGATAATCTGAAACCAGTGATTATATAGTACATTTATCATTATAATGAGCTTGATTTTTATTTTCAAATCAGCAAGTCATTTAAACATTTAGCAGAAATTATCTATAATCATATATTTCAGTCTGAATATGATAAAGGAATTGTTTTGACTAGTGTCAAAAAAGTAGGTGAAATGCTTCTTCAAAGAATCAGAATCACTATGCTTTGTGAAAGCAGCTATGTAATAACAACTCCATTTACAAGATGAGATACAGACCTGTGATAGATGTATAAATGTTGGGTGAATATTAAATGATAGCCATTACTATTGGGACAAATTTGATGTAACACAGCAGTGTATGTCAACACATAATAAAAGTTTCAGATAAAAAGAAAAAGTATCAGGTAATGTTTCAGTCACAGGAACAGATTCAAGGTTCCAAGTCAAACACATCTCATGTGTGTCTAAGTTATTCTTTGATTTAAGCACTCCAAGAGTTTTCTTATGTAAAAGACTTCTGTGAAATAGGTCATTTTCTTTGTTCAATCTAAAATTGTCTCCTACATAATGTTGCCTACAGGTAAAAATCTGTGTCTCTTCTCTGTCCTGCAGCATTAGATTTGGTTCTGTTAGTGCCACTGAACCCTTAAATACATTCTGCTTCTGACATATATCACTTAAATGTATGATGTGCTCTGGCATATTCCTCTCCAAAATCCTCTTAACATGCCAGTCATACAGTGGCAATGATACATTCCTTTGTGCTAAGACATTTCATTGCTGCAGGATGAGTAAATAGATAAACTGATTGTCTCTTTGAGAATATCTGTCTTCTGAAAAATGGGCATATTTCCAAACCCTATGGAAGAATAAGAAATTAAATAGGGGTGGACATCTCCTACAGAAAATGTGATCTAGTAGGCCTTCTCATTGTAAAAAACACTACACTCATTAGCAGAGGATTACCTTATGTTGCAGCCTAAGTTTAAGTAAAAATACTTTTTTGTACAGACTCATCTATTGGCCTTTCTCTGTATTTGGAAGACATTTTTTGGTACTACACACATCACTACTCCTATTTCTTTGGGGTATTTCCCTTAAAGATACTGACTACTTTGTGCACAGAATTGAAAGGAAAATCTAAAATAAGTCTTTGAGAGAAATGTTTGTAAATCTGTTAAGAGTTAGTCTTTATTCACATTGGTGAAGTACTGAAGATACCTGAGTGTCATGAAACTCTCTGTGAGGACTAGACAGGGTTAGACTATGAATCTCTAGTCAAAAGTGTACACATTTGCTCAGGGAATGGTCCTTTCAATGTCTGAACATTTATAGATAGCACTAGGCAGATTAAATGAAACTGCTACAATGGAAAATCCCTTAAAATTTACAGTGGTCTGGGGAAGAGAGTGTTACTAATGAGTGTATAATAAACGTCTCCTGTTGGTTTCTGCAGAACTCTTGTACACACCAGAGACCATGAAATGTATTAGGGTTAATTAATGTCTCATGCAATGTTCAATGTGAATTTATTAATGTGCACAAAGGCACATAACACAGTCAGCTAGCTTCCTCAATAGGCTAGACAGGAATTAATTTTTAAGAGCCCAGGACTTCCAAAAGAATGACTACACTATATGCACTAAAGTCTGAAGAAAGGGTTAGTTCTGTGAGGTGTGTCACAACTGTCAAGCATACAGATGCAGCTTCACTTAATTTTAGGTATGAAAAGCAAAAAAATAGAAGCTGGAAATGTTTTTTGACATGGCAACCAAATCAGCCAACTACATAGCTGCCGTTAAAATTTTGCATCTGAAGTTCCCCTGTCGAGAATCCATCACCTTCTCTGATTTTTGACTGGTGTTTTTTCAGTGATCATGACATCATCTGACCCAAGGAGAAATCCAAAAGGAAGAAAATCCCAAACAGTTAAATGTATATAGCCTTCTAATATTCTAGCTAATTAAACTAATTTATCATGCCATTAGGCAAGCACCACTACTAGCACAAGAGATAGGGACATAATTCTCAGATGAAAGTTGGAGGGCTGCTTCTTTGGATGGTAGGTCCTATATAATAATTAGTTAAACAGGGCTGCTCTTTGATACTGAGACTGAAAAACTTGTTTTTAAATTTTTCTAACTTTTTAAATAAAGGGGCCACACGAAAACACTCTGTTGGGGGTATTTTTAACCCACAGTATGCTCAGTTACAATTTTGGAGAATTTTAGGTGATTTGAGCCAAAACCACAAGAGAACGTTCCAGAAAAGAGATTATTTAATCTCAGTGTGTGAAAACTTACTTTCAATTTGAAAATACATTAAACCTAAAACATTAAACATAGTAACTGTAATCAAAAGAAGAACCTAATACAAACAAGTAAAAAAAAATATGAGGCGCTTCTGTGGAGCAGTTGTCTTAAGACTTTGGGTCACCAAACATCTTCAAGTTTAGAACAGAAATCAGTTTAGAGTTTATCCACAGTAACTGCGTACAACTTAGGCATCAAAGCAGTCAAAAAGCTATCTGCTACTTACATATGGAGTATGACTCTGTTTTGCTTCTATTTAATAATTTGTTCATTCTAACTGTGGGGACAGATTTTAGGGATGTGGACTATTATCTTAGCCTAACTTCTTTAGAAGTTTTATACATCTTTTCTAAAAACCACTGAAATATCAGAACTTTTTTAAGAATGCTTACAATTATCTGGAAACTACTTTCAAAGTTTAAGCATATTCCTTCTCAACATCTTTTCTAGTTTTTTTTGCAACGAACCTTTCATTACTATGAGAAGATTGAATTGTCTCATAGGGCTTAATATTTTAATAGCCATAAAGCTTTTCTTATGTTATGTGATAATTAATTTTCAAATTATGAATTATATTTTAAGCATGTGGGCAGAATGCTTTGATTTTCTTGTTCAAATGTAAACACTCTCAGTGGGTAGCTAAGAATTCCATAAGTTTATGAATATTTATATGTATTCATGAGGCTTGACATCTGCCATGTTGTGCATATTTATGATCTAGTTCTATGTTAGAGTTCTTCAGGGAGGTCATGTAGAATAAGCCCTTATTACTTTGCACTGTAGTTTTTAATATTCCTGAATTTAGAACACACTTGCTTGGAAGGTTAAATGAATTGCCACCCTGGGCTTACTTTGGATGAACTCAATTTCATAGTAAGCAATAGAATTGTATAAAATACAACAGGATAGCTATGTAAAATTATCATATGAATTTTTATAAAATTAATGAATCTTTGAGGTAGGGAGGCATCTCTAGACATTCATATCTAACTGCTCCAAGCAGGATGATGCCTTTGTTCACTGAGGTTTTGAGTATCTCCACAGATGGGGGCTCCAAAGTGCTTCCGGGCAACCTCTTCCAGGATTTGGCCCTNAAACGACTTTGGAGGTAAACAACCTTGAAGAGGCACCACTGTAGGGGTGTTAGTTAGTTTCACTGTAGGGGTACAGTTAGTTTCCCACTAACTGTGGGAAACTAACTGTAAGATGCAGCTGTAGGTAGGAGGAGATGGGAAGATGTAGTTTTTAGTTCTTGACCAATGAGTAGGCACAGTTATTGTAAACTGTAACCTCTATATAAGTGAGCTATTTGGGCTGAATAAACGAAGCAACCTTTATCACTCATATTCTATGGCTCGTTGTTTCCCTCACCGGCTGGTCGCGCAGGACGCGACAGCCCTCCATAATACAAAACTGGTCCTTATTTCTAAATGGAGTTTCCTCTGCTTCATTCTGTCTCAATTGCATCTTGTCCTGTCCTATCATTATGCACTGCCGAGAAAAGTCTGTTTCTTCTTCATTCCCTCACACCAGCTATTTATACACACTGATAAAATCACCCTGAGACCTTTCTTCAGGTTAGGCAATCCCTTCTTTCTGAGTTTCTCAAGCTGCTCAAGTCTGTTTTATATCTTTTTGTCCCTTCACTGGCTTTGCTTGAGAATGTCAAAGTTTTGCATGCACTGAAGAGCCCAGTACTGGACGCAAAACTCTAGGTATGACTCACCAGGAATGAGGGGAATAATCTCTACCCTTGACTGACTGGTAACACTGTTCTGCAGCCCAGGTTGCTAATCTTTTTTTTTTTTTTTAATCAAAGACGCATTGCCTTTCACTGACAAGATGCTTTTCAGCTCGTTGACCCTAATTGGTACTGAGCAGATTTTCTGATTTCCTTTGTTGAATTTCACAACTTTCATGTTAGCCCATTTCTCCATCTTTTTTGAAATACTTATGAGTGGGAGACCAACTGTCCGTTGAATCAGCTTTTGAATCCTCTCAGGTTTTTATCATCCACCAATCTGTTGACAGTCATTAATGAAGACATTGAATAGTATTGGCTCAAGACTAAACTGCTGGGGTACACCACTAGTGACCGATTTCTAGCTTGGCATAATTCTGCTAGTTTAATTCCTGCAGGCATGACATTTCAGTCAGCTATGTCCACACACTTTTTATAATGATCCAACATATGTAACACTCCTATCTCAAAAAAAAGGAATAAATCATTACTTTTAAAATTATTATTAAATCAAGCTTTTTGTCAGACAAGAGTCCACATATGTGAAAAACTACATTAAACATGCGTTCTAAATACCTATTCTAAAAAAATCAACTAAAATTCATATGACAAATTTCAGTTGAAAAATATCTTTGACAGTACACTGTATTAGTAGAGAATTTCTTGAATTCTTTTAAAGCACGATATAAACCCCTCTACTATTTATAAACCTGCAGGCTGGATAGAGAAAACCTGCTTTCTGTTAAAGCTTTCTGATTTTTTCATTAGTTTGCCCAATAGCAATTTGAATTTGTATGTGTAGACTAGAACATGTACAATATGCATTGAAGCTACAGAAAAATTTACTGCACAAGGCCACAGCCAGAAATATTTGTTAGAAACTACATATATAGAGTTGCAGTAAACAAGAGTAAAACATAATGGCAGAACAAAATGAAATTTTAGTTGGGTCATATTTTCTACAGAATTTACCAAGATTCCAATCTTTTTGCCCATTTATATCATTTAAGCATCCATGGTTCTATTAGTCATAAAAAAGATATAACAGCATAGCTGTCAGCATTTTCAAGTATTGCTTTAAACTGCTGAGAAAGAGGTGTGAATCAAGCATTCTCTTCTGGAAGCCTGGAAAAACGTTGTTCAGAAAAGAAAGCAAGAAAGAGAGAAAGAGAAATCCTAAATAGGACATTATAAAACTATACACATTGAAGAATAATTCAGGTTTGCACGTAAATCTTAAAACATATATGGAATTTAACAGATGCTGTTAGAGTTACAATGTTCTATCATATGTTCAAAAATACCACTTCATGTCTTTTCTTTATTTTGATAAAACTTTAAAGATTTCTATGACAAAAGAGACTGCCAGAAAACTGACTGGCAGTCCACTAAGCTTTAAGTCCTGTTTATAGCATTTCTATTAAATCATTGCAGTGGGCTGCCCAGGGAAGTGGTTGAGTCACCATCTCTGGAGATATTTAAAAGACTTGTGCTTGTGGTGCTTAGGGAGAGATGGTTTAGTGGTGCACTTAGTCATGTTGTCTTAATTAATTGATTCAGTGATCTTAAGGATTTTTCCAGTGTAACTTATTCTATGATCCTATGAAATATTTTCTACTGGAATAAAAGCTATGGGGATTAATGTCCATAGTGAAGATTTTACAATGAAGAGGATAAGTAATCAGACATCAAAATATTAAGAAAAAAAAAGGTATTTCTAATACTTATTACTATGTGTAAACTTAACAGTAAATTCATACTGCTAGTGTATGTTTTGTATAGCAGAATTCTATCTCAGATATATCTGTTTTTCATAATAATGCAGAAATTTATTATAACCTCATTACTGGGTCCTCAAAGTGCACTGCTTAAGTTCCATCATTCACTTAGGCC
>VZTY01003017.1:0-15835 GCA_013400935.1 Turnix velox | reverse complement strand
ACCCACTCCAACAGCTCAATGTCCTTCTTGTGTTGAGGGCTCCAGAACTGGACACAATACTCCAGGTGGGGTCTCACCAGTGCCGAGTAGAGGGGCAAAATCACCTCTCTGGACCTGCTGGTCACACTGCTCTTGATGCAACCCAGGATTTGGTTGGCCAAATCTCAGGCTTCCATTGATGAGACCCAAAATTTGAGGCTGTCTGGGTGCATTTTGTTTCTCCCTGCCTATGATGTCCCTCCTGAAGGGTTCTGCTGTGTCAATTTTTTTGGGAACCTCAGAGCAGCTTGAATCAGAACAATTATAATTTGGCCCGACTTTGTGCTGGGTAAGGGTGTTTCCACCTCCACCTAATCCTCCAGCCTATTCACCACCCCAATTGCTCCTAATTAGAGGACAAGATTGCACTTAACGTTTAGCCTCTCATCAAGCTTTCATTAGGGTGTGGCACATCAACCTGCCTCTCTTTTAGTGGCTGATGCTTGGATTTTCTCTTGCTCTCCACTTTTGGTGGTTTTCTTCTTGCTTCAACCCATACTCTTTCTGCTCCATATTTTAATATTAATCTTTTTCTTCCTGTAGTTTGATCTTGAGTTATTTTTACTTAGAAAGCTCTGATAAAGAGCCCTTGGGTGGGCAGGTGCAAAAGAAGGTGGTAGAGGAGAACATCCCCAGGTTCATCACCTGTCCATTGTCTTTACTAATGAGCCCCTGAGCTCCTCAGGCTTTGTTTGTACTCAAAGAAACCTTCCAAAACCCACATCCACCTAACAAACTGCAGCTTTTTTTCTTCGTAGTAGCCTCACCCGAGCTACATCCATGGGTGAAGGTGCGGTCCTTCAAGGGAGAACTCCCCGACTTCATCACCTGCCCATTGTCTTTGCTAATGAGCTGCTAATGAGTGGGCAGCAGGTGATTTGAGTCGCCCGTTTGCAGGGTCTCCACCCAGCCAGATAAACCCCCAGCTCCTGAGCTCTTCGTGCTTTGCTGTGTGGATGTGGGGTTTGGAGGACAAAGCAGTACTCGCAGCCTCGGAAAGGGATGTCCCTAATCCTAATGGTGTCCGCGAACTGACTGCATCCATGGAAGCAGCTGTGATTCTTCAAAGGAGAGAAGGTGATTTCCTCATGTTTGTTTTTCTTAAAATGCTGGTTTCTAGCTCTTCTTTGTAGATCCTTATCGTTCCTTTTGCTTGTTCTCTCCTTGTTTTGAGTTTTGAAGATGTTCTTCCCTGAGCACAAAGATGTCCTTCAGCCTTTCCCAGTGTTTACGTGGTTCTTTATCTTATTTTGCTGCTAGTTGCCATCCCCGTGTTTGGGAAACCAAAAAGCAAGGTGGGAAACAAACAAGGTGGAAAACTAAAGTAGAAAGCTGGAAGAGGACATTAAGAAACATATTTCATTGCTGCCTTATTTCGTGTCTTTCTTACCTTTGCTGCTGGGTTGTGGTGAGCAACCTCTTCTAGTGGGGGGTGTCCCTGCCTATGGCAGGGGGGTTAGAACTAAATGATCTTGAAGGTCCCTTCCAACCCAAATCATTCTAAGATTCTTGGTAATTTGAACAACCAAAAGCTTGGGGAGCTTCTCGTAAAAGGAAAATTATGGCTTTGGTGTTGGAGTTGTGCAAAGAAGCTCAAGGATGCATTTAGGCTGCTTTCAGAGAAGGGGAGAAGGTGTGGAGTTTGTGTTTACCACCTTAATGTCCTTCAGCTTCAAGGCTGGGCAGGTGGGAGCAGAGCCTGGCACTATAGAGCATGTTAGGTTGGAAGGGACCTTCAAAGGACATAGAGTCCAACCCTCTGCAGTGACAGGGACATCCTGCACTCGATGAGGTTGCTCACAGCCTCAGTAAGCCTGGCCTTGGATGTCTCCAGGCTTGATGGGGCTTCTACCACATCTCAGGGCAACCTGGGCCAGTGTCTTACCACATTAGATCACCTGGAGATGATCTCCAGAGTTTCCTCCCACACCCCTGTGGTTAGATGATTCATAGAATCATAGTGTTGGAAGAGACTTTCCAGTATCATCTAGTCCCACCCCCTGCAGGGAGCAGGTTCATCCTGCATTAGATCAGGTTGCTCAGAACCTCAGCGAGCCTACCTTTAGATGTCTCCAGGGATGGGGTCTCCACCACCTCTCTGGGGAGCACCTTGTAGTGTCTCACCACCCTGCTTTGGGATGGCACCTGATTTGGGAAGAGAGCATCCTGATGGATCCTGTGCAAAGCTGAACAAGAGCCCTCAATGATTTGAGGGATTTTATGCAGCTTATTATCCAAAGTGGAGGGTTCTTAAGTTTGTTTTTTTTTAAAGAAAATCTCAGCAAGATATAATCTTTTTTTTTTTTAGTTGGAATAGAAATGGCTTGATAGCAAGAGGAAGAAAAATAAAAGGAAGCTCTACCCAATGCTGTGATGATTTGCAAGGCCAGTGAGAGGCTACATGAGGCATTTTCAAATAGACTCTTAATATTTTCAGTGCTTGAAGAGAGAGGGCCTGACTATGTGACACCTTTTTTGAAACCCCCATTTACAATGGACCCAGGCTGAGAGCCTTACGATTTGCCACATGAAGTTCCAAAGTCACAGTACTTTCAATAATGAGGAGAGAAACTCTGATATGATGACTCTTTTTTTTTTTATTATTATATTATTTTATTTCATTATTTCTTTTTTGGCATTGTAGTTAATGAAAAGCTAATTTGTGAGTCCTGTTGTGTGGTATCATCGGAGGCTTTTGAAATGCTTTACTGACTTAGGAAGTGTTGAGGGGGTGGGGAGAAAGAAAAGACATTTTGCCAGTAGCAGAAAAGTCAATTATAACCTTTCCACACTTTAGAAAATTACTGATGCAGGATGGGAGTTAATAGAACAGTCAGCTTCACTTTGTATTACAGGGTCTGGGGGGGGATTGCTGAGAGACACCGGGGTGATTTTTAATATAAATTCTGATGGCAACCTCAATAGTGAGCTGCAAGAGGATTGGGGTGGTTGGGCCTTGTCTCTGGGCAAGGGGTGATGGATTTTCTTGGTTTGTTCCCACCTTAAATGGGATTAGGGAGTTTGGTTTCTTTAGCTTGGAGGAAAGGAGACTGAGGGGTGTCCTCTTTAATGGAAAGGGTGAGTGTCAGGAGGATGAAGCCAGACTCTTCTCAGTGACCTCCAATGATAGGACAAGGGGCAATGGGTGCCCCTTCTTCTATTTCTGTGGGACCTCCTGTGTTCCAGCTTCAGGGCGAGGGTGAGAGAAGAGTGGNCACAACAACAAAGGTGATGATTCCATGGTGGTGATGGTGATGATTCCGGGGGTGGTGATGATGATGATTCTGTGATTGACCAGCCTAGTGGATGTAGGCTGCCCAGGACTGGGATAACTCATCCCAAAAGAAGACTTAGAGTAGCATTTTGCACTTGGAATGGTCTATTGCTGGTGGTTGAGGAGCACGTGCCCAAGTTCAACCTATTCCCAGAATGTTTAATTGATTAAATTCAGTTTAAAACAAGAAACTGGGTAGAAGAAAAATAGCTGGGGTCTTGATGAAACTTTTTTTCCCCCCATCTCCTTGAAGAAGAATAGACTAATAAACTTTATTTTGAAGGGGCAACTGAGGTATTGAAAGTCCCTGTGTTGCCAGAGATCTTCAGTACCAGCTCAAAGGAAAAAGAAAATTAAAAAAAAAAAAAAAAATCCATGTTCTGGAGGAGTCAGCTTTTGGACTCCTAGCAACTGTCTCTAAACCAATTTGTGCAGGCTCACAAGGTGAAATAGCTGGTGTGGAACTGGCAAAGATGTGAGCCAAGGGCTGGCAGGGCTTTCAGCATTAGTTACGGTGTCTGATGAAAGGGCTTTGGCCCCAGTGGCATAACCCAAGTTCTTGGCATGAGCCAGGGCCCTAATAATAGCTAGGGGACATTGTGGAAGCATGACTTCATGGTGGCCACTGCCTTCTACTAAAGGAGGGCCATTTTTCCTCACTGTGTGGGACCTCTTTGTCACTTCTGGAATCATAGAATAGTCCAGGTTGGAAGAGACCTTTCAGACCACTGAGTCCAACTCCTGCCAAGAACCCACCTCAAACCATCTCTTTAAGCTCTGTTTCTGCCCAACTCTTAAATCCCTCCAGAGGTGGTGTCTCAGGGATTATATTTAAACCACATTAATGTCCTAAGGGAAGGTTAAACCCTGATTTTATGGCCTCTATGGGGATGAACTCACACTTTTCTCCTTCTTTCTCAGGTCTTCTTTCCCCAGTTTTTCAAAGTCGGGGGGTTCCTGCTTCCTGCTTTGAAGCAGGAAGATGTGACTTGGGAAGAGATCGGGAAGGCTTTTTACAACATACGTAGATCTCCTGGGTTTGGAGGAAGCAATTAAGCCAATTAATTTATTGGTAAATTATCTTATGATGAAGTACAAAATAACTGCAATGAAATGCTGACATTCACATTAATACCAAATTAGTTACTGTATTATGACTGTTCTTACAATGAATGCCCAGTAATTTAATAGTAATGGAACATTTAAATAATTTAGCTGATAATTCTCAAGATCACTTACATGTATAAATGAGTGTGACAGCTTCTTTTCTCAACTTTCCTGGTGCTTCTGGGTTCTGGGTTACCTCCCACCACCAGACTTGGGAGGGGAAACAGATTGGTATCTCAGCCATCCCCCAAAACTCACCTCTGGCTGGAAATGAAGTAAGGGATAGGGTGGAACAAAGGGGATTTTCCTCACTCAGATTTTGGGTTTAGCAAAGCCAAAATTCCTTTTTTTTTTTTTCATAGAATGGTTTGGGTTGGAAGGGACCATCAAGATTATCTAGTTCCAGCCCCCCTGCCATGATCAGGAACACCTCCCACTACACCAGGTTGCTCAGTGCCTCATCCAGCCTGGCCATAAACACCTCCAGAGATTGAGGGGGCATCCACAACCTCACTGGACACCCTCTTGCAGTGTCTCACCACCCTCACAGGAAAGAACTTTTTTCTTCTCTCCAGCCAAAATCTCCCCTCTTCCAATTTGCATCCATTACTCCTAGTATTCCTTCTTCCCCTTGTTCTGAGAGATCTCTGGGTAGAGTGTTCTACCAGACATTATGGATCATCTCAGGGGTGTTCCTTGTGAGACCACGGTGGGACAGGCCCCAGAGTTCCAGTGAGAGCTATTAAATTGAGCAGTTCAGCCACTGACACAGAAAATACCGTGTGTTGGCAATGCTTGATGCAACTACTTAATTTTAAAGTAATAATGAAATGGTATTAAAAATTACAACTTGATTTTTTCCCTCCACCCTACCCAGAGCACTCCTTAAAGAAGGGCAAGGCTTGGTACTACACAGGGAAGAATTCTTCTGCTTTACCACCACTTTGTCACCTCCTCAACACCCACAGAGCTAGTGTAGGAACATCAGCTGTGGACTTCCAGATTTCCATGGGGAAAAAGAATGCTAAAGTAGTATCCAAAAAAAGCAGTTTATGTTGAAAGCAGCCACCATTGTGTGCTATCTCTAATGGTTGAATTACCCCAGTGCTTTTTTTCTATCCCATAAACTGGCAAATACTGGAGAAAAGCTGATGGTTTCTGCCCGGCCAAGCACATGTGGGATGGTTAGAGATAGAATCATAGAATGATTTGGGTTGGAAGGGACCTTGAGCATCTTCTAGTTCCAACCCCCCTGCCATGAGAGATGGTGAGGTAGTTTTTGTGTGGGGTTGGGGTTGTGCCCTGGAGATAGATGTTGCCACTCAGTGTGCTGCTTTGCTTATTGAGGTTGTGCTGGAGCTGCTGAAATTTGAGTGAAGGGCCTGGCTGATGTCTGACCAAAATGTGGCCTTTTCATCACATCCCCTTCTGCTGTCAAAGCTGTTGTGGAGAGGAGTGTCTGCAAGATGGAGGGAATTATCCAAATAGACTTTCTTGCAGATGAGAGCAGCCATAAAGCTTTTAACACAAGCTCTGCTGCTTCTTTGAGGAGAGCCTGACTGTACTTGCGGAGGATGGAATCGCAGGGTACTTTGTGATCCCTAAAGCACACAAATCCCTGCAAAGAAAGAATAATAGAATAGTCTGGGTTGGAAGGGACCTTCAAGATCGTCGAGTTCCAACCCCCTTGCCATAGGCAGGGACACCTCCCACTAGATCAGGCTGCTCAGTGCCATGTCCAGCCTGGTCTTGAACACCTCCAGAGAGGCGTCCACAACCTCTCTGGGAAACTTGTTCCAGTGTTTCACCACCCTCACAGGAAAGAACATCTTTCTTCTCGCCAGCCTAAATCTCATCTCTTCCAGTTTGTGTCCATTACTCCTACTCCTGCTATCCTGGATCCCATTAAAACGCTGCAGAACTGGACACAGTAACTCCAGTTGGGGTCCTCTTATTGCTCACTCCTCTGCGCAACACTAAAATAAAGGTGCTGTGTCAGGTGGACCTCATCCCTCTTTAAGATGCTGATTCATTGTGTTTCTGAGAAGGTTTTGTTCTGCTGAAATGGCCACCATGATACTACAAAGTCCATCTGCACATGGCTTTGTGCCTAAGGTCTGGATGTGGTGGGGCGAACTGTGACCTCTTGATGGGTGCACAAATAGGAGTGGCAAGACTGGGTTTAGAAGAAGGTGAAGCAGGCCTAGATGAATTTGTTTTTATGCAGCAAGAAACATCCATTTAGGAAGCTCAACAGGGCTCTTCTGCCACATCTGTTTGGGTGTTTTTTGGTGTGGCTTTTTTTTTTTGTTTATGCAGCAAACATATTTGTGCAATAATAGGGCATTGCTTTTGGTTGCAAAGTAAGGTTTTCTTCAGGACATCCATTAAATGATTTCCACCTGACCCCTTTGCTGCTTATTAATGCTTATTATTCTGCTTATTAATGCTTTTCCCCGATGTCCACATGGACAAATTTGTCCATCAAAAGTTGAACCCAGCCTGGAAATAGTCAGCGCGTGGTAGGGTTGCATCAAGTGCCTTTTAATCCATCCCAATTAAAAAGCAGTCTTTATAGCTGTAATAGTTTTATTGAGCCTTAGACTTTGAGATATATAATGCAGTTAGTTTTATAAAGCATATAGGATATTAAAGTAATGGAAGGCATTAATATGACATCAATTTTTAAGGAGAGTTACTCTCTGAAATAAATGAGAGAGCAGCCTAAAAGTTGATGGCATGTTACAGACCTGAGTAATGAACCTCACTGCACCCTCAAACCTGCTGTCGGATAAATAATGCTGGAAGGAGTCACTGGTAGTTAACTCTTCATCCTCTGAGAGCTACATATCACATAGATGCCTCACCCAACTTCTTAACTTAATAATTCATTCCCAAAGGTATTTTCTTCCCTAAAAAGGCTGTAATTTGGAGTATGTTGTACCCAAGTGGCTGCTCTCCTACCACCTCCTGCTTTGCAGCAAAGTTGATGTCACCAGATGCAAAATTCCTGTGGAGAAGTTACTTTTGCCCTTTATTTCCTCCTTTTGTATTTCCCTTTCCTCCCTTCTTGCTGCCTGCCAGGGCTCTGAGTCGTGCTCTACCCAGTGGTGTCTTGGCATACCAAGCCTGGTGAATCAAAAAGAAAGTACATATATGTTTTATTAATAAGTTTTTCCTTAAACCTCCCTCGCCCCCACACCCCTGCCGCTGTGTTAGAAACTTTTACTAGTAGAACGGAGCACTCTTTAAGAAATAAAAGCAACAAAAAAATCCCTAAAAATCCTGGCCGGCTTGTGGAGAAGCAGAACTGAAATCCTCAGCACTCTAGAGAACATTATTCTAATGAGATGTGTAGCAATTGCTGGCTTGAAGTGTGTCTCGTTAATGGGAACACTTTTGTGTTCCTATGGTCTTGGAGATGTTCAAACTCAGCTCGTCAACCCCAATTCCGAAGTCTATTTGCTCTTGTCAAAACTCCCTCTGCTCTGAAACTTGGCACAAGGAGGAGCATTTGCTTCTCCTGCCTCTGCAAATCCATCTTGACAGTTTTTATGTCAGGGGGAGAGCTGGAGAAGTGGGGGGGGGGGGGGAAACCCACCGGGAAAACCCTGTTTTTTCCTTTCAGATGCCTGTTTGCAGCACTCTGACTTGTAATTTTTTTTTTTTTCTTTCAATAAAGAATATATTTTCTCTGCAGACTTGCCAAGCTCCTGGACTGTCCTGTCAACACAGCAGCTCCAGCCCATGTGAAAATGATGGAAAGTGAAGGAAAAGGCAATGCTTGAAAGGCAGTTTTGGGTAGGAATTAGTTTTTCCCCTGTGTACATGCAGGAACTTTTATAGACTGGCTCCAGAGATTAAAATGCTATGAGGTGTTGACATGATTGATAAAATACCTTCCTCCTTGCCTGGATCCATCCCCAGGAATGAATGTCTTTCTTGTGACCACAGACCACAACTGTGTCTCCTCTGCCCTTCATGTGGGCCCCTGTCATCTACAACCTTCACTTCCCTGTCAGCTCTGCCTTTTCCATAGGATCCATTCAAAATAGGACAAGGGGAAATGTGGGCAAAATGGAACACAGGAAGTTCCACAGGAATAGAAGAAACTTGGGGTGAGAGAACAGTGGCACAGGCTGCCCAGAGAGGGTATGGTGTCTCCTTCTCTAGAGACATTCAAACCCCACCTGGATGCTTTCCTGTGGGACCTGATCTGGGTGTTCCTGCTGCAGCCGGGGGATGGGACTAGATGATCTCTCCAGCTTCCAATCCCTGATAATCTGTGATTCTGTGAAAATGCTGCCTCTGGGTTTAGGCTTCCCTTAGGGATTTGCCTTGTCCAGTTTCCCAGTGTGTGTTAGAGAAACTGGGAAAAAGGAATTAGAAGTGTCTCAGGAAAAAAACCTTTGATTATAGAATGTGTAGGGTTGGAAAGGACTTTACAATGCCATTTAGCCCAACTCCCTGCAGTGAGCAGGGACATTCTGCCCTAGATCAGGTTGTTCAGAACCCCAGCAAGCCTGGCTTTGGATGTCTCCAGGGCTGGGGCCTCCACCACCTCTTTGTGAACCTGTTCTAGTGTCCTCTGCCAACCCCAGATGCTTCTTCTTAGTGTCATGCTTTTTCAAAGGCTACTTCTGGGTGCCAGAAAGGGGCTGCTGACAGGCACTCAGTTTGGATCTCTTCCCCCGTGGATTAAATACTGTCATCAGGTCAGCGGAGTGTGACAGTTGTGTAATGTCCAGCTGGCTGCTGGACCTTTGATTCTATGAATGATGTCCATGGTCTTTAGTATGGGTTTTCTTACATATTATAAGTATTTTGTATCTGTAAGGCAAAACCAGCAATTCCCTAACTCATCTGGGGCTACTGTTATTGCTCTGTAAGGTTTTGTGTCAGCCATGATTTATAATTGCTAAAAAAGTGAATGGGTAATTAGGACAGAATTTGAGTAAATTGAAGGGGAAAAAAAAATCACATTACTGCAAATTTTACATTATTTATATTCCTTTTTTTTTTCCTTTTTTTTGAATCCTGGCAGAATATAAATGTCCAAGAAGGAGATTCATGTTTCATAGAATTGTAGGATGGTTTCGATTGGAAGGGGCCTTAGAGATCATCTAGTTCCATCTAGTGGGACACCTCCCACTACACCAGGTTGCTCAATGCCTCATCCAGCCTGGCCTTAAACACCTCCAGGGATTGAGGAGGCATCCACAACCTCTCTGGGCAACCTCTTCCAGTGTCTCACCACCCTCACAGTGAAGAACTTCTATCTTCTCTCCAGGCTAAATTTCCCCTCTTCCTATTTGCATCCATTCCTCCTAGTCCCGCTATCCTGGACCCTACTGAAAAGTCCTCCCTCAGCCTTTCTGTAGTCCCCTTCAGGTACTGAGAAGCTACTCTGAGGTTTCCTCTGAGTCTTCCCTTCTCCAGGCTGAGCGGCACCAACTCCTTCAGCCTTGCCCCTTTTTTCATCCCCTTCCTGTACATCTTTCTTATATCCAGGGAGTAGAAATCAAAGGTTGATCATGGGGCTGATCTTTCCTTTGAATCCTAAGTTTCTGACTGCCCCACTTCAAAAAGGGAAGGATATGGTGCAGTAATGGCAATGATGAGGGGCTTCAGTGTGAGGAAGAGATGGAGATACTGGAGTCAATTAATTCACAAGGCCATTTTGATGATCGTCTTCCCCTGTGCCATATTACAGGTGCTGGGGCAAGGTTCCATGACATTTTAAGGGGAAACAGATTTAAAACCGATAAAAGGGAATACTTTCTTAAGGGCTGCAATTAATGCAAGGAAATGATTGCCATGGGATGCTGAGGATGGGATCATTTTAGCCATCTTCCAAATGAAACTCTGCAAACCAGGCACATTTACACTAAGTGGAATAATATTTTCAAGTTAAACTTGTACTAAATACCAGCTCTCATGTTTCAGGGTACTAATGGATTACGACTTTTTTTTTTTTTTTTCCTTTGCTGCAACACTCGACCATTAAACTTTCCCCATGGAAAGATATTGGTTTAGATAGGAAGCGTAGCGGTGGGGGGACAGGGAATGGAAAGAGAGTAAATTGCCAAATATCACTAATGCTGCCTATATTGAGGGAGCCAAATGGCTCTAAATGGATATTGGAAAGAATTCAGCAGGGCTGGGAGAAATGAGAGGCATCATTAGGTTAGTAGTGGAAGGAAGATTTGGATAAAGTTATTAGAATCTGTGTCCTCATGGTGTAAGTTGGTGTAAAACCAGAAGGAATTTGAAGAGCAGAATGAGCAGGAAACCTTTCAGCCAGGAGAACTAGATGGTTTACCAGTGGGGGAGTATGAGATGGAGAAATACCTTTTGAGGTCTCCAGGCTTGAGTTAGAGAAGTCCTATCCTAATTGGAGGCCCTGGGGTGGGCTCTTTGGTGCACTGCAGGGTTTTCCTGCTTGGTGGTGAGGGCTTTTGCTAACATTTAATATAATTTAATTGCTTTAATCTGATGATGTACTACTTTCCTGGGGTGCTAGTGCTGCTAAGGGTAGGCATGCAGTCAACTAGGTGGTTCAAGTCCAGTTCATATGTCCCCAAGCTACACTGAACAACCACAGTAAAAATGGATCTGGGTGAACATTCCCATCAATAGGAAACCCAAAAGCAATGAAGAGAAAGTGGAATTAACAACTCTATAAAGACAATCCTGGTTTAGGGAAAGAAAATATAATTATTACTCAGCAACACGTGGAAAAAAAATGGCTGTTTGTGGGATGAAAAGTGTGTATTTGAGGTACACGGACTGCAGCTCAAATGGTTTAAGTTTTCCTTCAAGATTTTGTAGCTCCAGGGTAAGAATCCTAAAATGTGTTGAGTTGGAAGGGACCTTCAGAGGTCATGTAGTCCAACTCCTTGGTTGGGAGCGATAGATAGAGTTTGAGGCAGAAGTAATTAGTTCCTTCATACTCCAAAATGAAAACTCCTTATAAGAAAACTATTGATTGAAATAATTCAAAATAAGGGACTCCCTTCATAAAACCAATGTTGGAAGGGACCTTGAAAGGTCCATCTAGTTCAACCTCCTATAGTGAGCAGAGACATTCTGCACTAAATGAGGTTGCTCAGAGCCTCAGCAAGCCTGGTCTTGGATGTCTCCAGAGATAGATGAGGCCTCCACCACCTCTCTGGGCAACCTGGGCCAGTGTCTCACCACCCTCATGGGGAAGAACTTCTTCCTTATGCCTCATCTAACCCTGCCCTTAGTGTCAGACCTCATGACTCCAGGTTATTTGCCTTCCCAAGATACAGAGCTGGAAGAAAAAGGGACCAATGGTTTGTAGTAATTTATCTCTGTGTGTCTAGATCACCTTGTTGAAGAGGAGCTGGGTGCTGGCAGTGGGTTGAGGACAGCAGTATGTGAGGTGTGTTGCTCTTGCAGAGTTGCTGCCCAGAGAGGGTGTGGATGCCCCCTCTCTGGAGGTGTTCAAGACCAGGCTGGACAGGGCATTGAGCAGCCTGGTCTAGTGGGAGGTGTCCCTGCCTGTGGCAGGGGGGTTGGAACTCGATGACCTTTGAGGTCCCTTCCAACCGAAACTATTCTATGACTCTATGATTCTATAATAATGGCCACTTGCTGGCACATTCAGCTGCCAGACATCCCAAAATGGGTGTCTGGTGCCCTCAAGCCATCCATCATCATTCAAACATTGATGTGCCAACCTATCTAGATCAAACCTGTCTGGACAAGAAGGTGGTGATGAAAGGCAGCCAGTTGATGTGGCTCTTAATGTCACCTTAAACGCTTCTTCCTCCTCTTTGTACACTGGGTCCTGTCCTGCCAGAGCAGCTGTGAACTCCTCCATCGTCAGGGGCTTCCTGCTCATCTGTCGGAGGCGTTTCTTGCTCAGGACTTCCTGAACTGCATGGACAATCTGTCCTTGGGTGAAGCCATCAGACACCTTGGCCAGGCAGCTGATGTTCAGTAAGTTGGTGATGGCTCCACCGTTGCGTAGGATGATGTGTTTCCATAACACTGTCCGTCAGGACCCAGAAAAAAAGAGAGAATGCCAAAGATGGACATTTAGGAAAGCAGAACTATATTTTGCATGTGGAAATTGCAGCAAGAAAATATGGGATATCAGTTGGGAAAACCAAGATTGAAATCATAGAATGTGTTGAGTTGGAAGGGACTTTCAAAGTCCATCTAGTCCAACCCCCTGCAGTGATCAGGTTGCTCAAAGCCCCATCAAGTCTGGTCTTGAGTGTCTTTGGGGGTGGGGAAATGTTTGTTGTTTCTCTCACCTGGATATTTTTTGGTCTTAAGCCATTTGCTGACTACCAGTGATGGTAATCATCAATGATGATCATTTGTTGGCTACCAGTTAGTGCGTTTTTCATGAGAGACAATAAGGACACATGTAAAAATGGTAAGAACTACTTAAATGTAACCATGTGGGTGTGCAAAGAGAACTTGTCCAGAATATTCCCATTTGGGATGTGTGGTACCTCTGTTAACATCATGTTTTTATTTATATGACTTTGACCTTGCTGAACTGGGGGCTGCTATGGGGCTTCAAGGTCTGGTATGGAAGCCAAAGGCTGTGCAGGGACATGTTGTAAAAGCCAAGTGTAAGTTCCTCTGCTTGGCATTTTGCTGATTAATTAAATGGAGAACCTAATTTATGGATGCCTCCTCTCTGGAGGTGTTTAAGGCCTGGCTGGATGAGGCACTGAGCAGTCTGATCTAGTGGGGGGTGTCCCTGCCTATGGCAGAACGGTTGGAACTTGATGATCTTCAAGGTCCCTTCCAACCCAAACTATTCTATGATTCTGTCTTCTAACTGGGAACCTTGGTGATGAGAAGGTTTCTTCGGTGTCCATGAAGTTCCTGAGTTCTTGCTTCCAAAAAGAAGTTATGAAGAGTAATATCTTTTTGTCCTTTTGGAAGCAATGATCTGTCTCAGAGGAACTTAGTGAAACATTTGTGCCACCTCACTATGCTTTCTTCTAAAGCCATGTTGGTACACAGAATGTGTTGAGTTGGAAGGGACCTTCCAAGGGGATCTAGTCCAACCTTCTGCAGTGACAGGGACATTCTGCACTGGATGAGGTTGCTCACCATGCCTGAACTTGGATGTCTCCAGGCATTGATGGGGCTCCACCATCTCTCTGGGCAGCCTCTTGCAGTGTCTCACCACACTCATGGGGAAGAACTTCTTCCTAATGTTTCATCTAACTCTGCCCTGCTCTAGTTTAGCTTCAAAAACCTCACCAATCTCATGGGGAAGAACTTCTTCCTAATGTTTCATCTAACTCTGCCCTGCTCTAGTTTACCTTCAAAAACCTCATCAATCTCATGGGGAAGAACTTCCTCCTCATGTCTCATCTACTGGCTAAATCACTAATTGATAAAAGAGGAACTGATGTCATGGGTTCCAGTTTAATTCCTTTCTTTGTGTATTTACTGTTTCCATCAAGCATAGATGGGTATATTTTGGCTTGTAACAAAAAGTGATGTAATAGGTAGCTATGGCTGTGGGTATTTGTTATGTTGTGCCTCTTCAGTCAAAACAAGCTCCTTTTTATTGCTCAAATTGAGTGTCAGGCACTGAAAAGTGTCAGGATTGGAAGGGGAGCTCTCTGTAACTGTGAAGATCATGTTTCTATTGTATTTCAGGGAAGCTTGGAGCTAGAGAGCCAGCTTCTGTCTCAAAAGGGCCAAAGTCAAAGCAAAGCTACAAGTCAAATCTGCTTTCAAATGTCAAGAGTTAACTTTTTGGGGCATTCTGTAGCTTGCAGTTGAAATTCCTCTATCTCACTGCTTTCATTTTTATTTTCTTTTTGACTCCAAATTAGTAGTGAGAATCCCAGAATGTGACAGCTGAATCCCCAGAAGTGAACAACACCTAAATTCAGCTGCTATCACCTCTTTTCTGTGGGTCTGATTAATGTCCCTTATCTTTTCATCGTTCAGCAGAGCTGCAACAGAACACGAAACACATGTTCCTTTGCTTGGAGGCCATTTCCCATACACACCATGGAAACTGTTGAAGGTGGAAGAGATTTACAAGGTGCTGGGCGGTCAAAACCTGTCATGAGCTTGCCCAAATGTGCATCATCTCAATCCCTTGGCTGCTTCCACTAAAGATACTGGATTTTACAATGCAATTAGGTGGTTTTTATAGTAAGGTGACTACGTGGAGCAGTCTGAGATCTTAGAACCAAGTGTGGCTTCTGAGACACTCCATTGCAGAATGGTTGGGGTTGGAAAGGACCTCCTGGAAGTGAAGCTATTTATGATGATAATCAGACAATGAGGGTGGATTTTAAGCAGTGGTAATCAACAAAGATGGTCAAAATACTTGCCAAATCTTGAAGCGTAGTCAGGTCTAGGGATGAGGAGAATTTTTTGGTAGACTTTGTAGAAAGGTTTGGGATTTGCATCAAAGGGACGGTGGGTGGTTCCGACCAGGAGCACTCTGTCCTGGGCTTTCAAAGCCTTGAGGAATTTTGGGAGCATCTTTTCCAGTCGTTTTGGGCTCATCTTTGGTGTGGACATGAAAACACAAGGGAAGAGTTGTCAATGCTGATGGTTAATGAGGGCAATTTGCATGTAGATACTTTATATAGCATGATTTTCTGCCTTTTTTTAGTAGTTCGGTTACATTTAAGACAAGTTCAACCTAAGTAGAAAGCTTCTACATTCAGCAAGTCAGGTAGACATGTGAATCCTGCTCTGTGGTTTTGTGCTGGTGCCTTTCATTATAGAATTTTCCAAGTCCTGTTGTTGAAAAGCAGGAAGGAAACAACTAATTTAAAGAAGGAAATCCTGATTTCCATTCCATGGGGAATGGAAACCTGCTCAGACCTGTGCACCTGATGGTTCTTAGCAGATAGAAAAAACATGTAGAATCCTCCCAGGTTCTGACCTACCAACTCCTCCCCATGGTTTAAAAGTGAAAAATACACTCCCTTCCCTTTTTTTTTTTTTTTGCTGAGATTTCTAGCTCACTGAGGCTGAGCTTTTTGAACCAGAGGTTAATTTCTCTGTAATAATTTACTATTTGACGTGAGAACAAATGTGTAACCACTCCTAAGAAAACAGATGAGTGTCAAGCAGACTGGTGGTTATCCAAGCAGGCACATCATGAGCACTCCAGGTGATTTCTGGTTTATAGTCCTCATTTTAATCCCTATCTGCATTTGCTTGTTCCCCTTTTGGTGTGGGGATCAGCAGAGGGCATCTTCCAAAATAAAGGCTTGAGTCCATCCCGCAGTATAAATGTACAGGATCCACCTTAAAGGTTTAATTTCATAGAATCACAGAATGGTTTGCATTGGATGGGACCATAAAGATCATCTAGTTCCAAGCCCCCCGCCCCCGATCCGGATGAATAAATTTTCAAGTCAGAACAATTAAGACCTTCCA
>VZTY01003015.1:4306-16838 GCA_013400935.1 Turnix velox | reverse complement strand
GGGAGGAAATAGTTTGGGGTCAGAGAGAAGGAAGGAAATGGGGGGAGTAAGAAAAAGGAGGGGAAGGAAAGAGTGGGGTGACAGTGGGGGGTGTAGGGGAAAGGAAAGAGCTGGGGGATAGGGGAGGAAGGAAAAAGTTTGGGGGAACTTCAGAAATAACTCTGGTGGCTGGAGAAAAAGACAGCAAATGGAAATCCCAACTGCTGGCTTAATCTAATTTGACTCAGTTTGAATTTGGTGTGATGATAAGCAGGACAGTGAAGAAATAATGTGATTAATCAGTGAATTTCTTTATTAATAAATTCTGATACAAATGAGAAATGCTTTTATGTGGGAGCTGGGGAATGAGATGCAGTGTTCATATCATGGTTGATCCAGGAATATGATTGGGGGGAAAAAAAATGTTTTTCTGACCCTAACTCATGGTCCTGAGCAGCTGTGGTCCCCAAGGTAGGATTGACCCCTGTGGATCGTAGCAGGAGACCACAAAGCCCTTGTTGGAGGCACCTTGTGGTGTCTAGGGGAGGTGGGAATGAAGTGACACAGGAGAACTGAGAAACTCTCATCTGCTCTTGCTGTCTTCACATTTTTTGGCTTGGCATCATGAGCTGGAATCTGCAGTGGGGGCTGGTTTTGCTCCTTCATCTGATAAGGGTGAGCTCAGGATGCTCTGATGAGCTCTCTGCACCAGTGCAAGTCCCTGATGAAACATAGACAGGGTGCTTTAAGTTGTGCCTTTCTGCCCCACAGGGCTAAAAAAAAAAAAAAAGAAACAGAAATTGCTGAAAAATCAAGGAAAGAAGCTTCATCTCCCCAACCATCTTTTCCCCTGAAGTGACCTGACCTTATATGAAAGGGCAGGCTGGAAGCTTGAGGAGATAATGGGGCTTCAGAGATTGTATCTGGTCTATTTAAACCCTCTTATATGAATGGGCATCTTTTGACTAACCTGATCTCGCAGATGGAAAGTACATTTTTAGTATGTTTCAGCCCATAACTTCAGTGGGAAGTGTTATCTAACACTTGTTGAAGATAAAGCATTTCCTGGGCATCTCTGAAGTGGGTGTGATGTGATTCAGGGCCAGCTCTAGAGGGGTTTCAGCTGCAGCCAGTGACAACCATGGCATTAAAAAAGCCAAGGATTGTGGGAACTGCCCCTTGTGGGCTCTTCTTTCCCCTCCTGGGGTGGCAGAGCTGGATTTGCCTCCCTCATTTAGCCACAGAAATGCTCCAAGATGCTTTCTCCGTGGTTGTGTCTCAAGAAGGAAGGAGGAAATCTGGACCAGGGAGAGAGCCATGGGATGAGGGTGATGGGTTTAGGCTCAAAAAGGGGAGATTTAGATGAGATCTGAGGAGGAAACTCTTTGCTGTGAGGATGGTGAGCCCCTGGCCCAGGTTGCCCAAAGAGGCTGTGGCTGCCCCATCCCTTGCAGAGGTTCAAGGCTAGGCTGGATGGGGCTTGGAGCAACCTGGGCTGCTGGGAGGTCCCTGCTCAGGGCAGAGAGTGGCACTGTCTGGGTTTCTGAGTTTCCCTCCCACTCAAACCATCCTATGATAATCTTTTGTCTCGAAGCCTTATTTAAAATCAACCTGTCTGAAAAGTTTTCTCTTATCTTGGTAACTTTTCTGACCCCAGACTGACCCATTTCTTGGGGTTAAAGAGGCTGTTTTAACCTTTTAGTGATTCCCTTTAAAGAGGGTTATGCTGGGAATGATGCTCTGACAGGATTTTACAGTGCTAGCTTAGTACTGTCATGTTTATTATGTATATACTAATTAATGTATACCATTTTTAAAGTCTGTATTATCATTGAATGGTTTGGTTGGAAGGGACCTTCAAGATCATCTATTTCTAACCCCCCTGGCATGGGCAGGGACACCTCCCACTACATCAGGTTGCTCAGTGCCTCATCCAGCCTGGCCTTAAACACCTCCAGGGAAGGTTTCTGAGCTCCACTCTCGTTATTAAACACACTCATTACTACCATCAAAGACTATCAAACACACCATCACTCATTATTAAACACATTCATCATTATCAAACACATCCATTACTATCATCAAACACTATCAAACACACTCACTGTTATCATACTATCACTCATTACCATCAAACACACTCATCATAGAATAGTTTGGGTTGGAAGGCACCTTAAAGATCATCTAGTTACAACCCCCCTGCCATAGGCAGGGACACCTCCCACTAGATCAGGTTGCTCAGTTGGCCATCATTATCACCATCATCATCACACTCTTCATCAAACACTACCAGACACACTATCAAACACTCTCACTATCAAGCATGCTCATGGATATCAAACACACTCATCATTAAACATATTCAGTATCACTCATTATGAAACAGTCTCTCTCAAACACACTCTCAAACGCTCATTATCAAATGCACACTCAAACACACACTCATTATCAAACACTACCAGACACACTATCAAACACTCTCACTATCAAGCATGCTCAGTGTTATCAAACACACTCACTCTCAAAAACACTCATTATCATCACACTCAAACACACTCATTATGAAACAATCACACACTCACCATCACTCACTCTCAAACACTACCAGACACTATCAAACACACTCACTATCAAGCATGCTCATTGCTATCAAACACACTCATTAGCAAACAAACTCATTTGTTATCACTCATTATCAAACACACACATTATCATTCACTCTCAAACACACTCTCACACTCTCAAACACTCCTTATCCAACTCACACTCACNTATCAAGCATGCTCATTGTTATCAGTCATTATCAAGCACACTCATTTTCACTCATTATCAGTCACACACTCTCAAACACTCATTCTCAAATGCACACTCATTATCAAACACTACCAGACACACTATCAAATACACTCACTATAAAGCATGCTCGTGGATTTCAAACTCACTCATCATCAAGCAAAGTCTTTATCAGTCATTGTGAAACAGTCGCTCACTCTCAAACACACTCTCTCTCAAACACTCATTATCAAACACTACCAGACACACTATCAAATACACTCACTATCAAGCATGTTCGTGGATATCAAACACACTCATTATCAACACACTCAAAGACATTCATCAACACACTCATTATGAAACAGTCACACACTCACCATCAAACACACTCATCAGCACTCACTCTCAAACACTACAAGATACACTATCAAGCATGTTCATTGTTATCAAACACACTCATTCTCAAATGCACACTCATTATCAAACACCACCAGACACACTATCAAACACTCTCACTATCAAGCATGCTCGTTATCAAACACACTCATCATCATAATCATTATCAAACACACTTATCATCACTTATTATAAAATAGTCACACCCCCACTCTCAAACACCCTCACTCTCAAGCACACTGTCAATCTCACTATCAAACACACCCATTATCAAGCCTTCATCATCATCAAACACCATTATCCAGCACAAACCCCACAACTGAAATATTAATTTAAAGTGTTTTTTTATTCATCATCATCATTTGGAACATTAGAACTCCTGAAAAAGATACAAAAGCCCCCCCCATAAATTAAATAAATAGATTATCACCCAGGCTAAAATATAAATATCTGACAAAATGTCCCACTGTGGCTCCGTGGCAACATAGCAGTGTCCCATCAGAACCAGGTCTAGTGTTGGGAAAAGGTATCTCTGACCCCAATGGTCCCTTCAGCCTCCTAGCATTTCTCCTGCAGCTTTCTGAAGAACCTCCTGTAGTCCTTCAGGGCCCATTGTGGGGTCTTCTCTATTGTTGGGCATTTCTCATCAATCTAGGAAAAGAATAATAAAGAGAGGTCAGTGTGATGATAAGGAGGAGAATAAAAAGAGAAAGGGTGCTGCTGTGGAGTTGTTCAGGGGTTGTTCCATGTAATATTGAAGGAGATTAAGATCATAGAGGTGGAAAAGACCTTCAAAGGCCATCTAGTCCCACCTCTGTAGTGACAGGGACACCCTGCACTAGATGAGGTTGCTCAGAGCCTCAGCAAGCCTGGCCTTGGATGTCTCCAGGGATTGAAGGAACCTTCACCACCTCTCTGATCAATCTGGATCAGTGTCTCGCCACCCTCATGGGGAAGCACTTCCTGCTCATGTCTCACCTCACCCTGTCCTGCTCTGGTTTCAGACCATTGCTCCCTGTCCTGTCATTCCATGCTCCTCATGAACAGAGACAAGACTTTCAAGAATCAGGCTTTGTCTAAGGGTGATACACCCAGAATCTAGGAATTTTGAGTATTTTCTATATTATCATGTGGCATGCAAATTTAAATGTGCATGGAGATGGTTTAAAATTTTTCCATTTAAGTTTCCTATTGAAGTCTATTTATTTTCTGCTTTCTCTTCAGTTTGACTTTAGGATGCCAAGTTGCTTCATTTTGTAAGTTTTGGAAGGAAAAAGAGCATTTTATTCCCAAGTAATGCCCATTTTCACCTGTTTAATCCCTATAGAAAAGTGCTGAGAAACTTACTGTCCAGGTTTTGCTTAAAGTCATCTTGATGTGCTCCAAGTTTTTCTCCATCACAAGAAGGTGTTTTCCCATTTCTTCAGTCTTACTGTGCTTTTTCAGCTCTTTCACAGTTTCTCCAAGCTGACAGGGAACAAACTTGCACTAAAAATATATATATATCAAAATTATATATTCCATCAAACGAGTTAAAATTTATCTTTCATTAAATTCAGCCACTGTGTGCACAGCTCAAGTAGAATTTCCTTCTGAGCTGCTGTTAGGGAAAGGGGAGGCTTCCCTGGAGTTTGGTAAAAATCTACAGCAGGAGAGGAAAATAATGTGCAATATCAAGGGAAAAAAATATAACAAAGGAAAAACAGGGAAAAGACTTGTAAAAGAGGATTCAAATCCATTGAGGTCTCAGTTTCAACCTGGTCTAGTGGGAAGTGTCCCTACCCAGGGCAGGGGGGTTGGAACTAGATGATCTTTAAGGTCCCTTCTAACCCAAACTATTCTATTTTTCTACTCTATGATTCTATCTTTAAGTTCTCTTCCAACCCAAACCATTCTATGGTTGCCTTCCTCTTCTGTTTCTAAGGTGCTGCTCTTCACCTTCTTTCAAGCTACTAACTCTGAAGACTTTTTCCTCTGAAGAGAAGGCTTCCCAACATCTGTCTCCTTCTTTTTGTGATTTTTTTTTTTTTTACACAGAGCTTTTTTGGGTTCTCCAGAGCCTTGCAATCTGCCAACTGGAGGCTGCAAACCACCCATCAGTCAGTCTGTGCTCCATAACTTGTTATCTCTGCAATCGCCTTCCTTCAGTGACAACCCCCTTGGGCTCTCAGACTTTGCTAAGAGGTTAGAGCTCTTTATGGTGCCTTCTGCTGATGGTATTCACCTCCTTGTGCTCTAAATGACAGCAGGTTCAGGGTCTGGACCTCCCATAGCAAGGTTGAGAACCTCAAGGCTGTGGTGTTAAACTCTGTTTAATATTCCTTAGTTCCTGAAATCACCTTCAGGATGGGTTTACCCAAGTCTCAGAGACTCTGATCTTAAAATTGGTTGCTTATTCCATAGAATACTTTGGTTGGAAGGGACCTTGAAGATGATCTATCTCCAATCCCCCTGCCATGGGCAGGGACACCTCCCACTACACCAGGTTACTCAATGCCTCATCCAACCTGGCCTTGAATACCTCCAGGGATTGAGGGGACATCCACAGCCTCTTTGGGCAACCTCTTGTAGTGTCTCACCACCCTCACAGCAAAGAACTTCTTTCTTCCATCCAGCCTATATCTCCCCTCTTCCAATTTCCATGAGTTTTTGCAGACCAGGAAACTTCACTTAATTTGGGAGTTGCTCAGGAATGTTGTGTTTCCCCCCTTTTTGTGAGATTCAGTCTTTATTGTAGCCTCTTTCTCTCAAGATCTGCTGCAAAGAATCATCATTTGCCAAGAATCTCTTTCTTTCTCATTGTTCCCAGCATAAATAAGAGCAGTGCCCTGCTTCCAGTGTAAATAATAAAGAAGATTTTAAAGTCTCTTACCTGAAACTTCTCGCTGGGTACTGGAACAAAGATCTAAAACACAAAAGAGAAAAAAAAAAAGGAAAACAGAGTTAAAAAAGTGTTTTTCTTCGAAGTGGCTGCCACCTTGTCAGACATCTCTGAGTGCCTATCATCTTCTTCATCAGGTTTTTCTATTTCTGAACTTCCTTTGGGGAGACAATTGCAGCCCAGCTTCGGAGGAGAAGCAGCTGACACGCAGTGCTTAGAGAACTTAACAAATGAAACACAGGGCACACAAACCAGAGCCCAACCTCAAGCTCTGTGCTTGGTGTATCAAGGGAGATGTAGACAGATATAGGCAGAAGGGAAGACAACAAACCCACCTCCTTGCTCACCAGATCCACCAAATCCTTGAGTCTCTCTTCAAACTCTTGCGGTGCGCTGCCCGTTGAGGCAGAGAAGAAGCAGCTCAAGAAGGAGAGGTAGAGCCACAGCATCTTGGCTCCCAGGGGGTAGGGAAGGAGATACCAAGACTTATGACTTTCTTCTCAGCACCACATGCTGCCACCTATTTATATACCCAAGGTACACCTTGAGGATGAAATCAAAGGGAAAGTTTTCTCACATGGGAAAAGGCGCGAGAGGACGGTGCGAGTTGTTGCAGGCACTGTGGGATGCCTCAGCGGGGACAGGTTGGGGGTTTTCCTTCCCTCTGACATCAAATCAGGGGAAAAAACCTCGGTAGATAAGAGGTGTCACTCTCTTACACGATATCAGAAGCTCATCAGAGGAAAGAGGAGTTATTCCTTGATAGAAGGCACGGCTTGGTGTGGTTCCATTCTTGCCTTTTGCATCACGTAATCAGAGAGATGGATATCTGGAAACCCAAGTGGTTCTTAGATTCATTCCACTCACTACCATTAGGTCTTTTTTTTTTTTCAGTAGGATTTTCTTATCTAATCTAGTACTAGAGTAAAAAATAACAGTGAATTCTTAGACATGCAGAATCCCTAATGCCTCTTCCACCTTAGCTGCCAAATCTTAGCTGAAGATTTGGCATCTTCAGCCTTCCTCCTTCTCCCTCACCCTTGGGTGAAACTCAACTTTCAATACCAGGCTGTGAAAGCTGAGGTTTCATTAGCAACAGCCAAGTGGTGACAGCACATTAATGGCAGAAATTAGCATCAAATAAAGAAGTCCTTCAAGGGTGGTGGAAAAACTCGACGTGCCGGAAAACACTCAAGTGCGTAGAAACAGCTCAACCCCCCTCACTTTTGGATGCCTGGTGATTGCTTGTGAGAGGAGAAAAGTCACTGGTTAAAAGGTTACAATTTTCCACAAAATTGGAGAAATCACTCAGCCATTTGAGAAGAGTCATCTGGTTTTCGTCTGGTTTTCCACAACTGGCTTGTCTGAGAAACAAGGGAGATCTTGTGTGCACCCAATGAATTCATCTCACAATATGCAATTCTCTGAGCAGATCTGTTTGAGTTGAAAACACTGCTGAGCCAAACTTTTTTTTTTTAAATGATGTGAAAATGGCTTCTCTTTGATGTGATAATGGCTTTTTCTTGTCCTGAAATTCAGCAGGGAAAATTAAAACCCACCCTTTTGAAAGGATCTTTTGATCCGAAGTGGAAAAGATTCCAACACTAAAGCAGCTTATGGACAGAGCCACATCCAAAGGGACACAAGAAGCTCCAGAGCTGAGAATGTTTGGATTGTGGAGGAGTAGGAGGGGAACAACACAATGTTCTACTCGTGTTCCTTCTCAGAAACCAGAGACAGGACCTGCTGTGGCCATTCTTTCCTAGAGGCAGGAGGACAAAGAGCACCTTGAATAAAGGAGGCAGAAGAAAAGCAGATCTTTGGAAAGGTTTCCCTTCCCCACAGCTTGATTATAAAGAGTGTTTTGTTATATTTCATGGATTAGTGGTGGTTTTATTCCAGATCATTAGTGTAGAATTTTGGATGTCCATCACATCACATGCAACCTTTCTTTGGTAAGGTTTCCCTTCCTCACAACTTGGATATAATATTCTATTTATGTTCCTCCCCAGAAATCAACATTTGCCTATTCTCAGAGACAGGACACCTGTCTGACCTGCTGTGGCCACTCTGTCCTAGAGGCAGGAGGATAAAAAGCACCTTGGGAAAAGCAGATCAATGGAATGGTTTTCCTTTTTCACAACTTGGATATAGAGAGTGTTTTGTTATTACCACAGATTAGTGGTAGTTTTATTCCACATAATTAGTGTAGAAGTTTGGATGTCCATCACATCACATGCAACCTTTCTTTGGTAAAGTTTCCTTCCTCACAACTTGGATATAATATTCTATTTATGTTCCTCCCCAGAAATCAGCATTTGCCTATTCTCAGAGACAGGACACTTGTCTGACCTGCTGTGGCCACTCTGTCCTAGAGGCAGGAGGTCAAAGAGCACCTTGGATAAAGAAAAGAGAAGAAAAGTAGATCTTTGGGAAGGTTTCCTTTCCTCACAACTTGGATATAATATTCTACTTATGTTCCTCCTCAGAAATCAGCATTTTCTTACCCTCAGAGTAAGGGCACTTGTCTGACCTGCTGTGGCCACTCTTTCCTAGAGGTAGGAGGACAAAGAGCACTTTGGATAAAGGAGGCAGAAGAAAATCTTTGGAAAGATTTGCCTTTCTCACAACTTGGATATAATATCCTATTTATGTTCCTCCTCAGAAATCAGCATTTTCTTACCCTCAGAGTAAGGGCACTTGTCTGACCTGCTGTGGCCACTCTGTCCTAGAGGCAGGAGGATAAAAAGCACCTTGGATAAAGGAGGCAGAAGAAAAGCAGATATTTGGAAAGGTTTTCTTTTTTCACAGCTTGGTTATAAAGAGTGTTTTGTTATATTTCATGGATTAGTGATGGTTTTATTCCAGAACATTAGTGTAGAAGTTTGGATGTCCATCACATCACATGCCAACAGGGTACAGTTGATTATAGTTAAGAAGAACATAAGGAGTAAATGTTTATTCCTAGAATCATAGAACAGTTTGGGTTGGAAGGGACCTTAAAGATCATCTAGTTCCAACCCTTTCTCTATTAGCTAATAAATTGCTTCATGCTCTCACCACCATCTGAATCACCACCATCTTAGCCATTTCTGAACTGATGACACCCCGAGAAAGTGTGATTTGGGAACATGATGTACAGACTTTTGAAGAATGGAAGACTTGTGTCCATCATTCTCAGTGCCTCTCTGTCCCACATCATCAACAAGTCTTGAAAAATTTGAATAAAAGAGCGAGCTGTGATGTTACTGCAGGTGGGTGGGAGTAGAATGGAAAAAAACCATCTGAAGGCAGCACAAGATGAGTGTCCTCCAACAAGATGGCACTTGCCCAACTGCAGAAGGAAGGACTGAGATCAGTGTGTAAGGGCTCCATTTCCCACCTGAGTCCAAGTCCATCAGGCTTTGCATCTGTACTTGAGGAGTGAAACCAGAACTGACACTATTTAGGAATTTCAAAAGTAATCATAGAATGGTTTGGGTTGGAAGGGACCTTAAAAATCATCTAGTTCCAACCCCCGTGTCATGGGCAGGGAAATTTCCCACCTGAAGAGCATCACCACTGCTTTCACCAACAGGAGATGTAGGTGGGACAGCCCAACCATGCCCTACCTTCAGCTAGATGAAGATGCCACAGTGGTTGAAAAAGGATGGGAAGGATGGAAGGATGGGCAAAGGAAAAGTACTGTGTGAGTGTTATTGCCTTGCAACCCCCATCTCTGCTGGAGAAACTGGTCTCCTTGGGAGGACAGGGTGGAAAGTCCTCCCACATCTCAGCTAACAGCATTTCTCCAACGCTATGGTGAGTCCTGCTCAGATGTTAACTTCAGAAGTATTTAACACCACTTAGTTCAGTCCTTCTTTCCTGTTTTTTTCACGTGGATTTGGAGCCAAGTCCTCCTCCCCCCCAACAAGGTGAAACCTCAACACAGCAGCCCTTTGATGAGGCATCTATGTTCTCTCCTCCTGCACAGATTGGTGTGGAATTTCTGCACTCTACCCTCTCGATTTCCTACGTAGGAAGGTGAAGTACCAGCTCGTGTAACAGCTCAGACCTGCAAACCATTTCCTGACTCTCTCTCTCTCTCTCCTCTGTGGCTGTGGGAGAGGGGACACATAGTACTTGTGCTGCCACCAGCGTCATGGTGAACCACAGCTCTCCTGGAAACTCTCCAGCAGGACCTCAAGAAGACTGTCCTGGCTCCTCTGGCCATGTCATGCCACCTTTTGCATGCCAGTGCTTGATTCTGGTCCAGCAGCACCAAAGCCCACGGTGGAAATGTGGTACTAAGAGGGGCTGCTTTGGGCATTAATGAGTTGGAAGGGACCTTCCAAGGTCACCTAGTCCAATCCCCCTCCAGTGACAGGGACATCCTGCACTAGATGAGGTTGCTCAGAGCCTCAGCTAGCATGTCCTTGAATGTTTGCAGGCTTGATAGGGCTTTCACTAACCCTCTGGGCTTTCCCACAGCCCTGTTTACTCCCCAGAAGGACCTCAAGAGGATTGTCCTGGCTCCTCTGGCCATGTCATGACACCCTTTTGCATGCCAGTGCTTGATGGTATGTTGATTCTGGTCCAGCAGCACCAAAGCCCACGGTGGAACATGTGGCTTTAGAGCCAACAGCACTGGGAGAGGCTGCTGTGGGCATCACTGAGTTGGAAGGGACCTTCCAAGGTCACCTAGTCCAACCCTCCCTGTGGACATCCTGCACTAAATGAGGTTGCTCAGAGCCTCAGAAAGCTTGGTTTTGGGTGTCTCCAGGTTAGATGGGGCTTCCACCACCTCTCTGGGCAACCTGGTGTCTTGCACCCTCATGTGGAAGAACTTCCTCATGCCTCAACTAACCCTAGTTTGAAACCATTACCCTGGTTTCAAACCAGATTTGTCTTCAATGGGGAGTTGAGCATCACAGCCTCACCCTCCACTCATTTTTCCAGACACCTTGAGAGACAAGGGGGCTTATGGTGGGATGATCTTCTGGCATTTGGTGGTGGGACACCTGCTTTGCAGCAAGCAGGAGAAGCTGGAGATGAGGAAAGGGGGTCCAGGGCAAGGAGCGGGGTCATGGGGATGATAAAGACCATGGAGATGTGGACAAGAGTCATGGCAATGAGGAGAGAGGCCATGGGGACAAAGACAGGGGTCAGGGGATGAGGAAAGAGGCCATGGGGACAAGGAGATGGGTTAGGGGATGAAGAAAGGGGTCATGAGGAAGCATGGAGACAAGGAAAGGGGCCAGGGGATGAGGAAAGGAGCCATGGGGAGAAGGATTGGAGGGAGAGGAAAGGATTCATGGAGGAACCATGGGGACAAGGAGAGGGGTCAAAGGATGGGGAAAGGGGCTTGGGGCATGTGGAAAAGGGCCATGGCAACACAGAGGGGCCATGGGCACAAGAAGGAGGGTTAGGGGATGAGGAAAGGGGCCATGGTGGAGCCACAGGGACAGGGAGAGGGTCAGAGGGGGATGAGGAGATGGGTTGGGAGATGAAGGGAAGGACTGATGGGGAATGAAGAGCAGAACTGGGGGGGGATGAAGAAAAGGATCAAGAGGGAATGAGGGGCACTGGTTGAGATGATGGATGGATGGTGGTGGTCGAGGGATGAAGCGATGGGTTGGGGGATGGATAAGGAGAGGAGCTGGGGGACGATGTGAAAAGGCTCGGGGTGGGGTCGTGGGGGATAAGGAACAGAGTCGGGGGATGAAGAGACGGGTTGAGCAACCTGCTGTAGTGGGAGGTGTCCCTGCTCATGGCAGGGGGGTTGGAACTAGATAATCTTGAAGGTCCCTTCCAAACCAAACCATTCTATGATTCTATGAAAGACTCGGGGGGTATGAAGAGAAGGCTTGGGGAGGTGATAAGGAGCGGGGTCGAAGAATGAAAAGATGGGTTGGGGAATGATGAAAAAGCTCATGGGGGAGGGGATGAAAGGATGGGTTGGGAGATGATGGAAAAGGTGCAGGGTAGATGAGGACCCATATGAAAGAGCTGTGATGGTTATTTATATATAAAACCCCTCATCATCCCTTAATTACCAGCAGGTCAAGGGAGGTGATTTTGCTCCTCTACTTGGCAGTGGTGAGGCGCCACCTGGAGTTCTGTGTCCAGTTCTGGAGCCCTCAACACAGGAAGGACATTGAGCTGTTGGAGCGGGTCCAGAGGAGGCCACCAAGATGGTCAAAGGGCTGGAGCAACTGCCCTATGAGGACAGGCTGAAGGAGTTGGGGTTGTTCAGCCTGGAGAAGAGAAGGCTCAGAGGGGACCTCAGAGGAGCTTCTCAGTACCTGAGGGGGTCCTACAGAAAGGCAGGGGAAGGAATTTTTAATAAGATATCTGATGGGAGGACCAGAAACAACGGATGTAAATTAGAAGGAGGTAGAGTTAGACTTGACATAAGAAAGAAATTCTTTACAGTGAGGGTGGTGAAACACTGGAAGAGGTTGCCCAGAGAGGCTGTGGATGCCTCCTCAATCCCTGGAGGTGTTTAAGACCAGGCTGGAC
>VZTY01003014.1:0-20446 GCA_013400935.1 Turnix velox | reverse complement strand
TTCATTTGCTTGGTTTGCTTCTTGGATTCATCTCAAGACAAGGCAGCAGGGCATGCAAGCCGAGACACCGGCACGGACGCACAAACAGGTTTCATCTTTACAAAAAAAAAAGGCTCTTTGCTGGAGCTGCTGTTTCTCAGCCCAGGGTTCAGCTTTCCCCTCACCTCCCCAACCCCAAAACCCCCTCCCCAAGCAGGGTCCCACAGGACATGGCATCCAAACCCACAGGAGCAGAGAGAGAGAGAGAGAGAAGGAAAGGATGGTTTTTGTGATGCTGAAATGTGTGACTGAGACCTCAAAACTGTGCTGTGAGGAGATCCCCACAAGCTGCTGACCCCAACCAGGTTCAACACCTCTTCCCTCCACCTCCAGCCACTGCCAGCTTGCCTCCAAAGTGAAGGATGGGAGTTGTTGCCTTCAAAATGCCCTAAATACTACCCTTTACCCTGGAGCTGGGGACATTGAGCTGGCCGAGGGTCACTCCACATCCCATCCACCCTCCTCAGCCCCAAATCTATGGGGCAGAGACAGTTCTGACAGTGATTTCAGCTTTTCCCATGCCACATCTGATCCTGCTTTGAAGCCAACCCTTCTCCAAGCAGAGCTTAACCACAGACCTGAGACACCCCACAAGTACAGCCCCACAGTAGATGCTTCCTGACATCCCTGCTTGCTTGGGGAGGAGCAGTGACTCTGGGATGGGGGTCCCACAGTCTCAGCATCCCCTATTCTAACTGGGATATGGTGTCCTAATGGTATGGGAGGCTCTTCAGGGTCTGGAGGGATGCAGCTGGTACCCAGCACAAGTAGGGTCTTCCACAATGAAATACCCCAGTCCATAAATCCATTGGGGAACATTCCCAGGGACTTCCCCCCAGTCTCATTACAAATTGCAGTGATTAAAGGGTTGCCCCCAGAAGAAAAACTCACTTCTCTCTCTCAGGTCCTGGTTTGTGCCATGGAAAGAGGGTGGGTGTGTGTGTAGGGGGGATTAATCTGCCCCCAGAGCCTTCTCCCACATCCTTACTCCTTAGGGGGGGGTGAGGGGGAAACAGCTCAGCCCAGCCCAGAGCTTAAGGAAAGACAGTTCCAAAGCAGCAACAGTCAGCACAAACAGAAAAGTGAAAAGAAAGGAAAGCACAGACACAACATCACCCACAGGGACAAATGAGAGGTGTGTGGGGGGGTTAGGGACATGTCACAGTCACTAGGGCCAGACCCCACATCAGCTCACCTCCCCTCCCCACCACTAGGGCTGCAGCCAGCTGGGTTTCAGACAAAAATCATCAGGAACCCCCCTCCACCCCAGATAAAGAGAAACAGATCAGGTCATGGTGGTTGTTGGCTTTTAATAACGACCAGGTGTAAAAAGATGACTGAAATAAATTACTCAGCGATGTAAACCCCAACCCAGAGGTCCATGTCCTCTTCCCATTGCTCCACACCTGCCTGATGTTTGGTGGGTCCTGCCAAAGCCACCTGGTCACAGCCACAAGATGTTTCCAGCAGCATCAACCCACCCTCTGTAGCAGAGACTCTTCACTCATGGGGAAACTGAGGCAGGAGCAGGTTAAGGCCAACATTCCTAAGCATGAGATGGTTCAAGCTTTACTTTGAGTGGTACCAAAAAGCTGCAGATCCTGGTGATGTTTGGAGGAGTTGGGGGCCCTCAGTGCTCCCCAAAAGAAGGCCATGAGCATCCAAGGTCCTAAATCTGCAGACAGGAGGAATTAGCGGGGCCAAAAGGATTCGCTCAGGGATGCTCTGCAAGCCAGGAGCAGGGAAGGACAGACCCCAGGATGGAACCCAGGACAAAGAGTCAGCCCTAACTCTGCAAGAAGGGGCTCTTCATGAGAAAACTCAATTGTTGCCACAAAAAAACCAGCAGGGTCCTCCTTGTCAGCCAGCACAGAGCTTATAAATACAGGCAAAAAGCTGGTTTTCTTTTTGCTCCTTTTTCTTTTTGAAGTGCAAATATTTAAGGGAGGATGAGGCTTTGGGCTCCATCCTTGAGCCCACCAGCAGCAGCAGGAGGCTGCTGGGAATGAATTTAGGGATTTCCAGGGTTGGAAGCTCTCCCAAAAATTATGCTGGTCCCTCATCCCACTAGTGGGGGCCATCTCAGCAGTGAGCACTGACAGAGCTCAAAGCACAGCAGATTCTCCAAAAATTGAGAGCCTTTCAGGGGGAAAGAGTCAGAGCCAATGAGGTTCAGCTGGAAATTCTGCAAGACAGGTCCATGGTTTATCAGCAGAGACAACTGCAGCAGCATCACGTTCACTGGGGACATCCATTGGCACTGGGAAGGGACCACTCTAGCAGATGAGTGTTAGAGAAGTTGGAGGCACTGCAAAGATCTACCCACAAGAGTTGCATTTTGGCCAAAAAGCATCAAGAAAAAGGATTCTCCAGGGGAAAAAGCAAAGTGACACCTCCCCAGAAGCCCCCAGCAATGAAACACCATCACCCCGCAGGGCAGGAACTACAGAAGAAGTGGAAATATTGCACGTGGATGTGAGGTCAGTCCCCTTGGGGATGGGGAGGTCCTTCACGGGCATCAGAAAGTGCCACCAGCACATTGCTCTGAAACTGAGGGAGACCAACAGAAGACCAACATCACTTGGATGGAGAGTCTGCTCGTACCACAAGGGGAGGGTTCAGACCCTGCTGGGGCACCATTTTGCCCCCTGCATCATGGCATATCTGTGAGAACATCCTCCACTTCCAGATGTCAACCTTCACCACCATGGGGACAGCCCCTGGCTAAGGGAAGGCTGTGGGAGCTGCAGACATCCCAGCAGACAGTGGGGTGGAAAGATGGTGCCACCATCAGCCACATCTGGGATGGTGGGGTGAGCCCTGGGCTGGTGGGAAGGTGGCATCAGGGGTGCTGGGACAGAAGAAGCCACATCAGAGAAGGAGGGTTTGCACCCTGGCTGGCACAAGGATCCTGCAGACATCCCACACTTGGTGTAAATCCCTTCTTCCTTGGGTCAGGGGGATGGAAATGGAGCTGCAGCAGCATCCTCACAGGCACATCCTCCAGTGGTGATGCCAACTTTGTCCCATGATGGGGCTGAGCCCTGCTTGGTCACCTCCTATAGTGGTGGCAGTTGATGGAGATGCCACACAGGAACCAATCATGACTGTTTCCAGATGTTTCCAAGCCCCACACTCAGCTGTCTCCAAAGGTGTTTCCACAGCCCTCTGAGGGACAACCTTTGGGACCATGCCCTTGGTCTGCAACAAAACCTTCTGAACAAGGAGCAAGGGGACAAGGAGACACCCAGAACTTCACATATCCCAGCCCAGCACCACAGTGGCAGGAGATGCCAGGATGAGGGCACGGAGCATCTCTTGGGCATCCCTCAGCCCCATGAGCACATGGACCATCAACCTGAGGAGCAAAGAGACCTTCCCACCATTCAACAAAGCCAAAGAAGAGCAAAGGAAACACCCTGGAAGCAAAACCCAACTCTCAGCTCCATTAATACTTCTTCATGCAGTGAGAAACTTTAAAAAGAAATGGAAATGACATTCTGGTGCCTGGTGGCTTCCTTGCCCTGCCTGGATGAGGGATGGAGTGGACTTGGGGTGCCCAGAGTAAGCTCTCAGTGAGCTCACAAAGGGAAGGGTGTACGGAAAAATGCAGGAAACAGGGAAAAGGAGCTACAGCATCTCCTTAAAACAGCAGCCAGCCCATGGAGATTGGGATAAAGGGGGTGGGAGGAGAGGGAGGAAGGCAGATTTTTGGCTTCACTGTTATTGCAGGCTCCTGGTTGCCCTGCAATAGTGTAGGAACAACGTAAACCTCAAGGTACCATCAGGTGGGTGGTTGGAAACACACACACACACAAGAGACCAAACACAGCAGCAACATTTACAACCAATAAATAAGGAAAGCCATCGTTGAGACAGGCAGATTAAAAAAAAAACAATAAAGCCTCACTTTTTTTTTCCCCTCGCCAATGGGAGGGGAAAAAAAATTAAAAAAAAGCACATTAACATCTCCCCAAAAAAAAAAAAAAACCCAAAAAATTAAAATATTATATTATATATCCCTAGTGAACCGGGCCAGGCTGCCAGTGGCATCGCAGGTGATGCCAAGGCTTTGTCCCCAAATGCCATCAGTGCCTCAGCCCTCAGCTACCTTTGGGCTCCATCTCCAGCTGGCTGGTTCCCAGGAGAGGACCATGCTGGCACCGGTGCATCCACAGTCCCATCCGAAAATGTAGGAAAAAGGGGAGCAAAGAGGGTGAGGAGGCCAAGGATGGGGAGAGCTTTGCCTTCAAGCAATGCTTGACCCCCTTCCCTGGCTGTGAAAAGTCTTGGGTGGTCGCTGCCACTCACACCAGGGTCTGTGCTGGGTGGGTTTGGTTGGTTTTTTGTTTGGTTTTTTTGGAAAAAGCAGAAGTTGGCAGATGGCAGCGGCTGGTTGAGAGTGCAAAGAGGGGGAGTGAGCTGGCGCCTGGAGGGCATCCTCTGCTTGCAGAACAGAAAGGAAGGCCGAGAGGGACAGGCAAGCTTCGCACGGCGGTGGTGGTCGGATGGCACGGACAGCATCTTCCCCCAGGAGTCTGCAGGAGAGGGTGGGGAGATGTTTAGGGGATGTTTGTCCACGGCATGGAGCCACAAGATGAGGGGCAAAGGGTTGATACTACAGCAGGGCAGGGTTAGATGAGACATCAGAACTCCAGAGGCAAAATGAACTCCACTGGGGAAACCATTTTAATGAAATAACAATCAAATCTGAGACCAACAATCAAATCAAGACCAGGCTGGACAAGGCACTGAGCAGCCTGATCTAGTGGGAGGTGTCCCTGCCTATGGCAGGGGGGTTGGAACTCGATGATCTTTGAGGTCCCTTTCAACCCAAACTATTCTATGATTCTATCAGGAAGAAATTCTTCACTGCGAGGGTGGTGAGATGCTGGAACAGGTTGCCCAGAGAACTGGTGGAAGTTCTATCCCTGGAGATACTCAAGGCCAGGTTTGATGAGGCTCTGAGCAACCTAATCTAGTGGAGGATGTTCCTGATCACTGCAGGGAGGTTGGACTAGATGGCCTTTAAAGGTCCCTTCCAACTCTGATTTTATGAGATGGGACATGAGGTGAGAAGGATGGGCAGAAAGCCCAGCAGCCAGCTCACACAACAAAGGTGCACATAACACAGGCTATGAAAAGCCCAAAACTCCATTGTTTTGTTTTGTTTTTTAAAAAAACCCTACCACCCATGGTCAGACACTGCAACAACCAAATCCATCCTGAGAGACATCTCTGCATGGGCATGGAGAAAACCACAGGGTGCTCAGCCCAGCACCCCTGGGATGCTACAAATCAACTTGACATCGCTGTGCCAAACCCTGACAGCTTGAGAGCATCATATATTAATCATAGAATGGTTTGGGTTGGAAGGGACCTTAAGATCATCTAGTTCCAACCCCTCTGCTATAGGCAGGAACACCTCCCACTAGACCAGGTTGCTCAATGCCTCTTCCAGCCTGGCCTTAAACAATTCCAGGGAGGGAAAACCTGGGACATCATATATTAAGATAGAATATAAATTAAATGTTTAACATAATATCTCCCCAGAGCATTTCCATTCCCCCAGCCACCTCCCTGCCTCCTCTGCAGCTGAGTGTGAGCTGTGCCACCAGCTGGGAGGTTGTACTGCATCCTCCCAGGCTGTCACCCTGGGGTGGGGGAGACTGGGAAATACCCTTTAATATAAGGGGAACATCCCTCCTCAGCTAGATTTGAGGGGGATGTCCATGCTTTGATGCTTCTGCAGAGGAAAACCACCTGGGAAACCCCCCCCCCTTGCTCCTGGGGAAGGTGACAATGACATCAGGTGGGTGGGAAATGGGTCACCCCAAGCTTCCCAGTGTGACACTCACCGCCGCTGGGCCCCGGGACTATACAAGCCCATCGTAGAGGGAGAGGGCCTGCACGATGGAGGGGTCAGCCTTGGAGCCCTCCTGAAACTCCTGCAGTGTCAGCTTCCCATCTGCATTCTGCAAAACATCCCAGTCACAGCATCACTTCACCCCAGGGAGAGAGAAGCCAAGCACCCCCCAGACCAAGAACCTCAAGACCCCAACAGCACCCACAGCATCCCACACAGCCATCTGGGTCCCCTAAACCTTCCCCATCAAACCCCCCCATGCCTGAGGACAGAGAGAAATGCAATGAAATGACAGCTCAGGGGCCCTGAAATGGACACAGGGATCTCAAAGGGGTCTACAGCACCAGCTGAAATCTTATATTCACCAGGGAAGGTGGGAGCTGCAAGAAGAAGAATATGGCAAAGGAGCCCACAAAAGCTTCCTAAATCCCTTAGGCTAGGAGAGAGAAAAAAAAATAAAAACCAAAAAAAACCCCTTGAGCATCCTCACCTTGTCCATCATGGCAAAAATTCGATCCACCCTCTTCTCTGGTGTGTTCTCCTCCTCAGGAAGCTCCACTGTGTTTCCCTGCAGCAACAGGACAGGATCAGCCATGTAACCATTTGTGCCCTGTCTGGACAATGTCCCCAGGCAAGGACAGACATCAGGACAAGGCTGTCACTGGTGCCAGAGCCACCTTCAGCAGCCACTCCATGCCCTGCCATGGTGGCCACAACCCTTCCCACCAAAAAATCCCAAAGAGAGATGCTGTGGGGGGGGTGTTTCACCATCCTCTCACAGCCCCCCCCCCCTTCAGAGCCAGGCTCAGGTCCAGGGGGTCCCCCAGAGGTTCACACCCCACCACCACTTACCACCATCTGATAAATGGCATCCACAATGTCCAGCATCTCATTCCTTGTGATGTACCCATCGTTGTCCAAGTCATAGAGCTTAAACGCCCCTGCAAGCCACAACAACACTGAGGTGCTTGGAATCATGGCTCCCACACCCCACTGCAACCTCCCCATCACTCCCCCACAAGCCCTTCACCATGCTGGGAGCACTTACACCTCAGCTTCTCATCCAGTGTCCCCCGGGAGGTGACAGACAGTGCCTGGATGAACTCTGAAAACTCGATCCTCCCATCCTGGTGGAAGAAAGGAGGAGGTGAGGATGCTGCTGCCACCCTACAAAGCCCCCACCCCCCACCCAAGCATGCCCAATGTTGGGTGCTCTCAGGGGTACATCCAAAAAGGCAGTGGGGAAGGAGGAGTGATGTGTATTTTCTCATTAATGTTTATAAATATGTAAAGGGTGGGTGTGAGGAGGATGGAGCCAGGCTCTTCTCAGTGATCTCCAATGATAGCACAAGGGGCAATGGGGTGCAAGCTGGAACACAGAAACTTCCACATAAATACATGAAAAAACTTTGTCAGGGTGAGGGTGNGGTCCCTTCCAATCCCTGACATTCTGTGATTTTATTTCCCTCCTCCCAGAGCTGCACAACCTCTTTCCTGAACCCATCCCACCATCCACACAGCCCCAGCCCTCACCCAACTCCCAGACCGTCCCCAAAAACTTACTTTGTTCTCATCGAAGACATTGAAAACAAAGGTGGCAAATTTGGTGGGGTCACCAAAGGGGAAGAACTGCTTGTAGATCTTCTGAAAGCCAGCAGCATCCAGCTGCCCACTGGGGCAGTCCTTGATGAAGCCCTTGTACCTGGGGAGGAAGGACAGAGGTGGGCACTGGGGAGGTCTTCCCCCTGAAAGCACTCCCCAAACCCTAAGGAACTGGGATGGGGGTTTTCTCAGCATTGGGGTGAGCTGGAGCTGGGAAAGTCCTCCCTGTCTCATTCCCATCACCCATGAGACAAAGTTCCTCTAGGTTGACAGTGGGGAGAGCCTGGAGAGGCAGTGAGTGGCACCAGTGACATGAGTGTCACCCATATTACTCCAACCCTGCTGCAAGCCCTGGAGTAGCAACCAAGCTCCTCTTGAACATCATCCAGGATGTGGGAGAGGACAGGAGGACATGTGAGAGTTGTTTTTAATCTCCTTCAAAATAAAAAGCTTCCTGCACAGAGTCATCTCCTGCCAGCTTGGCCATGTTGCAGGTATGAAGGTGCCAGGGCAGGCTCAACCCTGAAGCTGAAGAACATTTATATTCCTTGCTCAGATCTTGGGTGGAGAGGGAGGAGGGAAGATTTCTGATGGTGTTTTGGAACACACCACCCAGACAGAAGGACATGAGAGAGTTGTTTCAAACCTCCTTTAAAATAAAAAGCCTCCTGTACAGACTCCTCCCAACTTGGCCATGCTGTAGGTATGGAGGTACCAGAGCAGGCTCAACCCTGAAGCTGAAGAACATTTATATTCCTTGCTTAGATTTCGGGTGGAGAGGGAGGAAGGCAGATTTTTGGTGGTGGTCTGGGACCCACCACCCAGACAGGAGGACACCAGAGAGTTGTTTCAAACCTCCTTCAAAACAAAAAGCTTCCTGCACAGGGTCACCTCCTCCCAACTTGGCCATGCTGAAGGTATGGAAGTGGCAGAGCAGGCTCAACCCTGAAGATGAAGAGCATTTATATTCTTGGCTGGAGAGGGAGGAAGGCAGATTTTTTGTGGAACCCACCATCCATACAGGAGGACATGAGAGAGCTGTTTTTAACCTTCAAAATAAAAAGCCACCTCCTCCCAACTTGGCCATGTTGCAGGTATGGAGATACCAGGGCAGGCTCAACCCTGAAGTTAAAGAGCATTAATTGGCTTCCAAGCAAGAAGAAAAGGCAAAACTTCACCCAAGAGTCAGAGCACCCAGTTCCCTCCATACTCCCACATCACCCTGCACAGCCAAGGGCTTCTCCCCAAATCCACAAGTGCTTAAACCACCCCCAAAAGTTTTGATCTCAGCTCTGGGGTGGACCTGGATGCTGCAAAGCGCCATGTGGGAGGGTGCAGGGGAAGGGGATCAATAGCTCTATGGGTGTAGGGACCACACTGGGACCATGCAAGGACCACATGGGACCACATGGGGACCACGCAGGGTGTGTGAGCATTATGCAACATGTCACCCAGATCTGTCAGGAGCCCTCTGCGAGGGGACGAGGGCTGGGGGAGGAGGGGAAGGGGGTGGTAAGGTGGGAAACCAAAGTGCTGGTGACATCTTTTTCACGCTGCTGCTGCAGCTCTGACTCATCTGAGATGGGGGGGGATGGGAGGAAAGGATGACAGGAAGAGATAAAGAAAGCAAACCTTGACTGGTGGGATTGGAAGATGAAAGGGAAAGCTGTGGCTTTTCTAGGGCGTCGCGTGCCGTGGGGTGGAGGGATGAGGTGAGAGTGTGTTGCTGGTGAAGCATCACAGCCCCAGCCCCTCCCAACCTCTGCTACATGCTGGGATGATCATGGACACCAGCTGGACAATCCCCATACCCCCATACATCTCAGATGCCCATATGGGGAGGGAAGAGGCAAGAGGGAGAGTGTATCATCCCAAGTACAGCTTGAGCTGATCCCTGCTGTGCACCATGCAGGAAAAATTCTCATTTTCTGATGTCCCCTCTCTGAGATGTCCCACCAAGAAGAGATTCACCCCCTTCATCCCTTGCTCTGAGTTTTGATGTGTGCCACCAGCTCCCAGCCCCTTCACCACCCAGCCCTGCATTTCAGCAGCCCATCTCCACGCTGGTACTCACCACTGCTGCACCTCCTTCTCTGTAACTGTAAGAGAAAACAGAAGAAAAAAAAAAAAAAGAAAGAAGGAATTAAGTGCTTTTCCAAGAACTACTGGTGTGTTACACTTCAAATAAGTGACTTCCCTGGGGAACATGCCCCTGGGCTGACTTGTTCCATGTTCTGACTTGTGGTACCTGCATGGAAGCTGCTGCCTTCAAGGCACAGCCTGAGAATCCTGAGCCAGCCAGGGATGTTGATGGGGCCAGGGCTGCCACTGGGGTATCTCCAGCTCCAGAACCAGGGAACCCACCAAGATCATAGAATAGTTTGGGTTGGAAGGGACCTTAAAGATCATCTAGTTCCAACCCCACTGCCATAGGCACCTCCCACTAGACCAGGTTGCTCAGTGCCTCATCCAGCCTGGCCTTAAACACCTCCAGAGAGGGGGCATCCACAACCTCTCTGGGCAACCTGTTCCAGTGTCTCACCATCCTCACCACANTCCTTCAGCCTGTCCTCATAAGGAAGGTGCTCCAGCCCTCTCATCTTCATGGCCTGTCCTCTGGACCCACCCCAACAGCACAAATCCTTTTTATGTTGAGGGCTCCAGAACTCGACACAATACTCCAGGTGGAGCAGCACCAACCCTGCAAGATGCTCTGGGCTGAGGAGGGATAAGGCTGGTCCGTGTCTTGTTATCCCCCCTCTCCAGAGCCAAAACATCCCTGGAAACATCTGCCTGGTGGCAGTGCAGGGAAAGCACCTGTCCAGACTCAACATCAACGCACTGAATGCAGGTACAGGAAGAGCTCCCCCCTGTGCCAGCATCCCCCAAGGTACCAGCTGCCTCTGAACCACACGGAGAAACATCATTAAACCCATCTTAGAGCCCTGGAAAGCTTTCCCAGGCTCCAAAGAAACCTCCAAACAAACGTGAAAAACTAGAAAACAGTGAGTGCTGGCAACCACCAGTGTCCCCAGCATGGGGGCAGCCGCTGAGATGGCAAACATCCTCAGCAGAGGAAAGGCTCTGCTGGGATGCGGGATGCCGGGGAGCCTAATGGGGATGGGGAGGGGGGGTTGGCACCCATCCCCGTGCATCCCAGCATGCCAGCAGGGAGCCTGGTGCCAGCAGGCAGGCAGAGAGAAGTGGGGTGATTATGTATGTGTATGGGAAGGGGGGGGAAAACAGCCTCATTAGTCATTTCCTTTGCATGTTGCATCTAAATAATAATAATAATAAAAAAGCAATAGGTCTGGGACTTGCTGGGGATAACGAGGGGGAGTGGAGATGTGTCAATGTGCAAACGGCTGATAAAAATAGAGAGCCAAGGCACAGCAACAGATGCCAATTACCTCGGGTGGCAAAGAAAAGAAAGCAATTTTCCATCGGAAAAAGATTGATAACGTGCCCGGTAGAAGGCACAGACCGCAAAAAAGGCGAGGGCTGGCTGGCAGGAGGTGGTTGTGGGAAAAGCCAGGAGGGAACACACCAGCCCCACACCCCCTTGTGGCTGGGAACTGGTGCATCCAGAGGTTGTCCCTGTGCATAAAGGTGTCCATCCAACCCAGCTTGGGGACAACTGGGGGGACAGAGCATGCAAATCCCCCCAGGTGAGGGCACAGCAGAGGGTAGAGGTCCATCAGCTTCTCCTAGAGCTTCCTAAGGGCTGTGGTGGCTCTGCCAAGACCAGCAGTGCCAGGAGGGCACAAAGGGAGAGGGCAGGAAACCACAGGGATGCTCAGCCCCAGGGATGAAGGACACCACGGGCTTGGGATGCACTGGAGGTTTGTTCTGGCAGGGCTTTCTGGCAAGAGAAAAGCGGCCAGGGAAAGGGACAGAGGTCTCCTGGCAGGAGGCAGCCAGGGAAGGACATGCTGCAAGCAGCAAAAACAAGTCCTGCCAGCCCCAAAGGATTCCCTCAGCCCCAAAGGGAAGGAAGCATCACTCCAAAAGCAAGAGGAAGATGCTGAGCCACAGAATCAGGTATCAAGACACCAGCCAGGACCCCCAATCTGTGTGTGCCAGGGGTTGCTCCAGGCACCCAGAGGCACTGATGAAGGTGGGTGGGAAGAAGAGGAAGAGGAGAGTGAGTGACAGGACTTCAGGCACCCCACAAGGCAGGCAAAACAGGCAACAGCAGCAGCTCAGGGCTATGGTGGAGGTTCTGCTCGGTCCCTCTGGGCAAATTGCCTTCTGCTCTCTCTCTCTCTCTCATTGGGCTGTGTTTCCCCCAGTGAGCTATTTCAGGCCCAGGAGCTGCCTTTCAACTCCAGCAGGAAACAATTAAGAAATCTGTGCTTTTTTTAGTGCAGGAGAAACGCTGGTAATGACACGCTGGGGATGGGAGGGGAAGGAAGGGAGACAGCTCCACTCGTGCCTGCAGGAGGGATGCATGATGCTCCCCAAAGAGACTTTCCTGATGGAAAATACCATCCAGGTGCCAGCTGAAAGCCAGCATGGTGCTCCCAAGGTGGGATTTGTTAACGTGCATCCCTAAAACAGGGCTATGCAAAGCCCCATCCTTCCTTCAGCACATCGGTACCACCCTCCTGAGGGCTTTGCCCTGGGCTGGGAATGTGGCCCCGTCTCCCACCCCTTGGAAAACCACCCACAGTTGGATGTACCCCTCTGCTGCCAACAAATCTTGCCTCTTCCAGGGGCAGCGTGTCCTCATAGCAGCGAAACACAGAGCACCCTTGTGGCTGGGCAAGCTGGGGTTGAGCCAGTACCTGCCTCCCTGCATCTGCAGTTCANTTTCACCACCCTCACTGTAAAGAATTTCTTTCTTATGTCAAGTCTAAATCTACCCCCTTACATCCGTTGTTTCTGGTCCTCCCATCCGATATCATATTAAAAAGTCCTTTCCCTTGTCCCCCTGTTCTCCTAGAGCCCAGCCGGGAAGTACCTGCACGGCGGCGGCTGCTGCATTTCCCTTCCCCGGCATCGATTGTGGAGGGATGCTGAGCCGATGCAAATCAATTTGCTCGGCCAGGTTTGACCCCGAGCTCTCAAGGCTTCTGGGATGACACGGGGATGACACGGGGATAACCCACAGCAGCTCCATTGCAGCATCCTAATGGAGCAGAGCTGGTACTCCCCGGGGACCCTCCCCATCCCCTACTCCCGCAGCCGCTATGGGGATGGCTATAAATAGCTCCCGTTAACGGCTCGTTAGAGGATGCGGCGTGCCCCGGGGATCCTTGGGGACGAAAAGAGCTAAATAAAGGCAGGGTATTAGCATTGGTTATGAACTGAGAGGCATCGCCGAGCCGGGAGCCCCGGCCACAGGGTGAAGATGCCCTCCCCTGCATCCAACATCACACACGGCAGCATCTTTACTCCCCATGCTCATAGCAAAGCCTGGGGAGATCCAAAAAAATCACACCGCAAGCTGCAGGAGAAGGATGCCCTACCCATAAGCCAAGCTGCGGCCATGGGTTTTGCCCAGGCATCCCACACAGCACAGGGAAGCAGAAGCTGCCCGTTGCATCCTCCTCCTCTCACCTACCGGCATCCAAATTCGCCCTCCCTCAACCCTTCTTCTTCTCTCCCCACCTTTCCATCAATCCCCACGGGCAGAGGAGAGGAGTGACAGCTCCGTCACCACCCGCCCTTCGCCTGCCCCCTCTCTTCCCACCAGCCAGCTGCCACTGCAGCAAGAAACAGCTCCGCTTAATCAGTTCTCAGAGCTCTTTAATGTGTCTTCTTAATTTGATTTCGCCAGGCAGAGAGGAGAGGAGAGATCCAGGACTCTCATTCCTTCCCTACACACCCCCTTCCCCATCCATCACCCCCTCCCGAGGGTGCTCAGTGCTCGCTGGACCACGACAAGAACAATGCAAGGGACACATGGGAATGTTTTGGGGACCCCTGGTGATGGTGGGATGCAGGAGGTGACGTGATGCTCCAGCCCCATGGTGCAGGGTTAATCATTTCCAGGCACAAAGAGGTTCTCACTCTGCTGCAGGGAGCTCCAGCTCTGCCAGAACCCACGAGTGACCGGTCCAGCATCACCCATGAGATGTGGCAAGTGGGATCTTCTTCCCCGAGTTCCCCACAGCACCCAGCGCATCCTGTTTTGGGGGAAACATCAAAACACCCTGTGCTGGGGTTTCCCTCTGGGTTTGGGGCTGCTTGAACCTACCAGGGATGCTCAGATGAGGGCAAACTGGTCACCCGTGGGTGCGTGGAGCTGGTGAATTCATGCCCGAGCTTAATGGTCATGCAGAAAACAGAGCGGGTGCTCATGCGGGGGCTAATTGGTGCATTAATTATCTGGGAACTAATGGGGTGCTCACGCATGCATAGCTGGGGTGCAGGGCATGCAGGGAAAGGGGTGATGATGATGATGATGCACGGGGCCAGCTCATGCGTGAATTTTTTGAGGCACTCATGAGTGTGTCAAGCGCTGATGCAGGGGCTAATTGGGCACTCCTGCGTGAGCTAATTGGGCAGTGATGTGTAAATGAGAGCAATTAGGAGATAGCACACTCCTCCGACGTGCAAATGAGTGTAATTAGAAAATAACAGCGCTGGTGCATGTGCTAATTGGGCACTGGGATGTGGAAGGATGCATCAATGAAGTGGACACCGAAGCATGAGCTGGCTGGGGGCACGTGTAGCAATTAATTGGGTGCCCATGAGTCAGCTAATTGGATGTTCATGCAAGGACCAGCGTGCAAACGCGGTGCAGCCATGCATAAATCAACCCAGGGCTCATATGGAGATTAATTGTGTGCTGAGGCATGTGTTAATTGGCTGCTCATGCATGAAATATGGGGTGCTGATGCAGGAAAGCCCCGGGTGCTCATGCATGGGAAAAAATTGGTCCCTCATGTGTGAAACGCCACGGTGCAATTCATGCCAAACATCACTCCATCTCTGCAAAACACGGGATTTATGAATTATCTCAACATAAATCCGTTATAAAATCCACTTGCAACATCATTTCAAGGCCAGGATGGATGAAGCACTGAGCAATCTAATCCATGGGGAGGTGTCCCTGCCTGTGGCAGGGGAGTTGGAGCTCGATGATCTATGAGGTCCCTTCCAACCCAAACCATTCTACAACTCTACAACCATCACAACATTAACATTCACCAATTACAAGCTTTTCATTCCCTTCCTCCCTCCCTGCTGTGGTTGGGATTGGGCTTCTTGCCCCCAGGACCCAGATTTGGGGCTCAGCATCACACCCTAAACAAATAACCACGGCAGAGTTAACCCCACAAAACCCAGAACAGCATCCAAACAGATAATTGGTGCAAACTCCACACCTTGCTCTTGCAAACAGGGAGCCAAGAAGGTCCCATTAGTTGGCACAGACAGATCCACCTCCCAATGGGTTGTTTGGGGTAGCCACATCATAACCTCAATAAATATCACCAGTTTCAGCCCCTGTCTCTATAAAAAATGTGGCCAAGAGCAAGGCAGCAGCTCCAGGGGGATAAAGGGAGAAAAAAAACCAAAACCCCAGGCTGTTGTGGCTCAGTCCTCCCTCAGGACCATCCATCACCCCATTCTGGGGCACCACAGAACCCACCCAGGATCCTATTGGACAACAGAATATTTTAAGATGTGCCACACGTCAGCACTTTGGAAATTTGGGTTACTTGGCCCTGACAACTCAGGCTCATTAAAATTCAAGTTTAAATACACAACCCATGTCCTGGTTAAACATTACTGACTGAACTTGTCCTCCTGCCCCCAGCAATGATCAGCCACAGCTCTGGGGCCACCAGACTGCCCCAGGGCCAGGTTTTCTTCCTGCTCCTGGCTTGGCATGGGGCCAGATTTTGGGCAGCAGCAGTAAAACACAACCCCAGCTACAGTAGTGTAGTCACCCCACCATGGGAACAACCCCAGAAAGAGAATCATAGAATGGTTTGGGTTGGAAGGGACTTTAAAGATCATCTAGTTCCAATCCCCCCTGCCATGAGCAGGGGGACCTCTCACTACACCAGGTTGCTCAGTGCCTCATCCAGCCTGGCACCGGCTCCAGAGATTTGAGGGGGCATCCAGCGCCTCTCTGGGCAACCTCTTCCAGTCACTTACCAGCTTTACAGCAAAGAACTTCTTTATTCTATCCAGCCTAAATCTCCCTGCTTCCAATTTGCATCCATTCCTCCTAGTCCTGCCATCCTGGACCCTATTAAAAAGTCCTACCCCAGCCTTTCTGTAGCCCCCTTCAGGTATTGAGAAGCTCTTATGAGGTCCCCCCTGAGCCTTCTCTTCTCCAGGCTGAATAACCCCAACTGTCCAGATGATCCTCGTGATCCCAGAGATGACCAACAGAACCTTGCCCAAATCCTTGTGCCCCCATCTCAGCCCTGTACCCCTCAAATTCCCAGTCCCTGCTTCCAGCAGCATCACCCACTCACCCACAAGGAGTATCCCCACTTATCCCCACACCACAACCCATCACAGAGGGATGTCAGAGCAGCCTCACTGTGCAGACACCAACACAACCAGAACCAATGACCCTGCATTCACCCAGTTTGGCTTCCCTCACCATCAGACACAGACACCACCAGCACTATGGCAGTTCCAGGAGCCACAGAGACATTGGGATCACGAGCCCGACAGCGTTATTGGTGTCATTTGTTAGTGCTGAGATGTGAGCAGAGGGAACTGCCTGTGCCTTTGGCACTCTCCTCGCCGGCGGTTGCCATGAGTGGTCTGTCTCTCTCTCCCTCCCAGACTGGATAAACAGGTCCACCAGAGCAGCTCAGCTCTCTCTCTCCCCCTCAGGGGGGCTGGTACCAACAAGAAAGCCAATCTGCAGTTAAAATCCTTTTTAGACTCTATTAAATATTTAAGGCCCCAACATTAGGCTTTGGAAATTGGGTTTGGGGTGGGGGGGAAAGAGAAAAAGCAGCAGTCGATTTTTGCATCAGGGGAAGGGCTAAGGGCAGGGTTTGGAAATGAATCAATCAGACTGAAACACACTCATGGCAGCAGTCGGGTCTATTCCAAGCTGGATTTGATCCTGGCTTCCCCACGAAGTGACACAGGGATGTCCCACATTGGGGCAGAGCATCCCCAAGGTGCAGGGATGGAGAAGCCCTGGCTCTGCAGGGCTGGCCAGCAGTGTCCTAGCCCCTGCTCAATCCTCTCCTTGGTTTGCAGGGAGCCCAGCACCCCAAGGAGATATCTCCAAGCCATGGAAAGGTTCCTGCAGAGAAGAAACCTCCCCACTGGACCCAGGGTGGGCAGGGGAAGGCAGGTCCCTGGGATTCAGCCATCAGACCCTGGAGCTAATGGAAGGTCATGAGGATGCTGCTGGGCAAAGCCTCTGCCCCCTCCCCGTGTCACCCACCAGGATGAGGCTATGCTGATAAAATGAAGGGTGCTGGAGGCAACCAACATCCACTTCTCCATGGGTGGTGGCACCCAGGGCATCTCCACAGGGTCCAGCCATCAAAGAGCAAAGAAGAAACACAGGTGGATGAAGCACAAGCAGCTCTTCTTCCACGTAGAAACCAAAAAACCATGCCTTGAAGGGATAACAAAACACAGGGGATGTGAGGAGCAAGTCATGGAATCATCTAGGTTGGAAGGGATCTCTAAGATCACTAAGCCATCAACCTGAGAGTGACAACACCATCACTAAATCACGTCACCACGCACCACCAGGATGGAGAACCCACAAAAGGAACCACAGTGATGGTCAAAAGGAATTACTGATGGTCTCCAGGCTGAACCTTCAGGCAGGTAGAGGTGGACATCACAGACTCTGCTTGTTCCCTTTCCCATCCAGCTCCCTGGAAGACCCAGGAGGGAGAGGAAGGGAGGAACAAAGCATCCCCACAAATGTCACCCCGACAAGGGAGCGAGCTCCTCCCTGAAGCAGCCTCCTCCTTTGATGCCTTCAGAGCCTCTTGTTTCACAACCTTAATTATAACGGCAGCAGCAAAGGTCAGGAGAGTGGTTAAGAAGATCCATTAACATGTCAGGGGATAAATGAAATGTGATTCTTGTGATGTTGGAGCAGCAGAGGGAGTGCAGCCGGCAGGGACAGCAGCTCCGCTCTGCCGCAGAGGGAGCCCAAGGGCCCTCGGTCATGGCTTTTCCCTTCTCATCCCAGCACTGCAAAAAGAAAAAAAAACCACCCGTGGATCGCATGGACATCCCATAACTTGCTTCTCATACCCCAAAACTTGTTTCCTGTACCCCAGAACTCTCTTTGCTTGCATTTACCCACAGAGCACCAGGTCTGCGAGTGCAAAGGATACCCAGACATGGACTGCAGGTTGAGGTCTCCATGGGGAGGGGGCTGAAGATGTCTCCAAAAACCATCACAGCCATCACATCCCCATTGAGATGCACCACAGCTGCCACCTTCACAGCTCTGGGTTAAGTGTGGCTGCAGTAAAAACAGGTCCCAAAGAAAAGCCAGCCCTTGAGCATTCCTCAGGTGCCTCCTGCCCATCACCATCCCTCAGTGCTCCCTCCCCAGGGACAACAGATCCTCTCCACTTCCCTCTCCCCACCACATCTGCAGGTTGCTGAGGCAGGTGCTCTCCTCCTCCCCCAAAAACTTCCCATTCTGGGCTCCTGCAAATCCTATTACTCGCTGAGAGGGCTTGGAGCAGGCAGGCACCAGCTTTACATAATGAATGGGCATGGGTGCAAGCTGGAGGTTCCACAAAAATAGGAGAAAAAATTTTGTCACAGTAAGGGTGACGGTTCCACAACACAGGTTGCCCAGAGAGGGTGTGGGGTCTCCTCTGGAGACATTCAAAACCCACCTGGATGCCTTCCTGTGTGACCTGATCTCAGTGTTCCTGCTCCAACAGGGGAATTGGACTCAATGATCTCTTGAGGTCCCTTTCAGTCCCTGATATTCTGTGATTCTGTGATTCACCTGCTCCCAGGAGTGGGTCTTCTGCTCCCAGGAGCAGGTCTCATGGGTTTCCCACCCATGGCACCAGTAGGGCTGAGTGGAGCTGGTGGGGAGCACAAGCTTCACCCATTACTTGTCACCAAGGGCTAATGGGTGTGTAACCACCTGGGCCACCTCTGCCAACTGAGTGAGGGACTGCACCACAAACCAACCTGACAGAGAAATCCAAAGCCTGGGGCAAAACATTTTGGAGACTAAAAATAAACCCTCAGAAGGTCCCTGCCATGCTTCACCTGTCCCTCATCTCCTGCCCCACCATCAGACGTTCCCCTGTCACCAGGGGGGGTACCACGGAGCACAACCCCAACCCCAACCCTACAAGTGAACCCTACAAGGAACTGAACCCTTTTCCAGGCTGAGAATTGCTACAACTGGGGAATTTTCTCTCCTTTCTCCCAAAACTCCACTCTCCAACGAGGCAGCCCCCGTGAACTCCAAATCAATATGTTTGTAGTTCTCTCTTAAAACTAATGCCCATTAATTCAGTGCATTAGTGTCGAGCAACAGAGCCAATTCTGCAGCTTATTGTGAAAGAGCAGCAAATGATGATGCCAGAGGGAGTTTAAAAATCCACAAAATAGGGATTTTTAAACTCACTGCTGGGTTGGGACGTAGAAAAAGAGCATTCTGCTCACCCTGCACCAGCTGCACAGCTGGTGAGCTCCCCAGAGAACAAGGATTGTTTGGGAAACCTCACTGCAGTTTCCACACCTTCACTGGAGCCTCACCACAGCCTCAGGAGCACCAGGATCACCATCCCAACCCCATATCTGACCCTTTGTGGCTCTGAATGAAGTGTTTTGCATAGCTATTGCAGCTAGTTTAAAAAAAATACATTTTTGTAGTTCTGAACCTAGAAAGAAGGTGCAAAAAGTGAGCCCTGAAATCTAAATCCCCCCTAAATGACTGGAAAAAGAGCTAAAATGTCCTTTTCTAAAACAATCTCTAATTTTTAAACATGATTTTAAAGGTTGCCAATGCTGTGGCAGAGCTGGGAGGGCTGCTGTGAGCAGGGATGCTCGGCACTGTGTTCCTCTTAAAGTTTCTCCACCAGGAGTCCACATCGAGCCACTTCCACCCACGAGGCATATTCTGCACCCACAACCACACACGTGCACTTCACACAACTTCAGGCAGGCTGTGGGTATAACCCCAGGACCTGCATCCACCTCTAGCTCTGCATCAGGCTCCTGAGCACCATCCTAAATCCCACCACAGCCCTGAGCCACCACAACCTGCCCCAAGTTTAAATTCCTACCAAAGAAGGGCCACCAGATGTTAATTCCAGGGAGGACAGCGGTTCCTTTGAGTGCTGGGAGTTACCACCTCCTGGGACAAAACATCTGGTGGCCAAAACTGCATCTCGGAGCCACCTCACCAAGGCATGGGGAAGATGATTATAAATTAATGATTAGAAAGCACTTCAAGAGATTTTTGCATGAAAGGCTCCGTGGAAGTGCAAAGAATTAACATAATTTATTATTCATCATGATTATCACTCAGCTTTGGCTTCTCCCACACGTTCCTACCCAAGCACCAGCATCTGAGGAAGGTTAAATCCTCACCCCACAGCCGGGCTCTCCCTGCCAGCACCTGGCACAAGGGTGAGCTTGGCACAGCCACTCATTCCTGGGCACTCAGGTACCCAGAGATGCTGCAAGGCACGTGGTGATGGGTCCAAATCAACAGGACTTGGGCAGGCAGCACTTCAAAGAAGCCCTCAGTTGTCCTTCTGCACCTTCAGGTGTCCAAGTGCCATTAAAACCTGGCCCCCAGCACTGCAAGGCAGGAGAGGGGAGCCAAAAGATGAGGTTTGTCTGCTCCTGACCTTCTGTGTCCACCTCCCGGCAGGACCTGGGACAACCTGCTCCAAATATCTGCAGTAAAAGAACACATATCCCATAGAGGCTGCTCACAGCAGCCCTGCAGCATCCTCGTGCTCATGGCTGCCCTGGCCACGAAGATGATGAGAGGGA
>VZTY01003009.1:65379-148550 GCA_013400935.1 Turnix velox | reverse complement strand
TTGGGAAGATGAATTCTATAGATCAAATTGTGAAATTTGCGGTAATTCAAATGTTCTATGACATTTATTTTAGATGACACAAAAAAAAGTCATGACATTTCAATTATATAAAAATATTCAGAATATGAGATTTGTGGTCTTTAATCAGCTGTATGTTCTCAGTACTTCCACACTCTTAGTCTTCAATTGCTAAGAGACTCGGATTCTCAAACTTAGTATGAATAAATAAGGAGTAGCTCCCTTCAAAAGAAATGTTTTTTTCTGGTTAATTTGAAAATGTTAGAATCAAATGGCAGAGACAGAATTAAAGTGAAGAACAACAAGAACAAAAGAAGCAATTGTTTTCCTTGAAACAGTATACAGTTTGGGAATGTTTTCTTGCTGTCAAAGATGAATGCATTTCATTTTAGGGGAGGTTGGATGACCTGGCTAGATGAATGTACAGCTCAGTGGCTTAAAATGGGCTGCTAGGTAAAATTCTAGTCAAAACAGAGGCTGCATTAAATTCCAGGCAGTGTTTCTGATGAAAGACCCGAGAGACTTGTCAACATACTTCTTTGAAAATCATTATAATCAGCCAATTAAACTACTTTGAAAAGAAGCAGGTGTGAAACACAGGTATCATTTAGAAACACAAGATGCTTAGGTGCTTTAGATTTTATTTCAATGATGAGCAGACAATGAGACTGATTTACTCATTTTCATCCTCTCAGTTGAATTTTAAAATGTTTGAGTTAAGCACTATGTGGTTGAAAATTCTCTTACTCTTTCTGGTTAAATGTATGATGGAAGCCAAGTTTATATTCTTAAATATACATATCATTTATTTACCTTATAATTCTAGTTTCATGTAAAAAAATGTTTTGGTGAAGTTTTTTTACATTCTCTTGCTCCTGATACTTCTTAGACCTTTGATATACGGATTATAAAAGTTTTCTCCTTTAATCAGTAGGTCGCTTAGTATCAGTAAAAAACTTATTATTTTCAGCTACATAGAAAAAGCATTATCTATCTCCTTAAGTTACAAAGAGAGTCCACTTGAGAAACATATGGGTATGTATAAATCCTAAATGTGGCAGACATAAAGAAGTACTCATTGGAAATTCAGCACCTTCTGGCAGAGTGGCTGGAGAGAAGCTGTGATAGTCTAGCCAAGTGATAGTTAATGCCTCATTCACATTGTTGTGTTCAAATCAACTTGTTCAGTATTTAGTTTCAGCTTGTTGACATCTAAGTGTGTGAGTCCACATGGTCAGAAGGAACTCCTATTTTTTGGGAGTCAGAATGCATTCAGAGTCGGCTATTTGCTTTGGAACATCAGTACAGTTCTGAAGCAAATCCCCCTATTGCTTGTATTTGCTTGTATTCAGTTCTTGAGCAGCTTTGATGGAGTCAATCCTTTTAAAGCAAATTGAAACAGCAGCCCAGTTGCAAGACCTCAGAATTCAGTGGACCCATTATGTTTTTAATCAGTCTGTGGACTGCACTACCATGAAACACTTTATCATGTTCTTACCCTGCACGTACCTACAGGATTTTGAAACCACTCACAAGTCCCGTAATAACTGAAGTAGCTCCTAAGACACATAAAGAACACACATCCTGTGATGCATAAAAACACACATTATGTTTGTTGCAGCTTGTTGCTGTCCTTTCCTTTTTTTTTCCACACTTTTTCTCCCTGTTCCATTGTTGCACATCAACTAAGCAGAAACAGTATTGACATTGTTGATTGGAGGTAATTTGGTTTTGGTTGGGTTTTTTTGTTCTTTTGTAAATGCAAAGCCATTTGCTTTACAAAGCTCCACTCCTTCCCTGTTAAGAGTTCTAACTGACTGAACAGGTGCTCTAAACCAGGCTCTTGAAACCATAAGCATTTTGAGTGTAGGATAACAGCAAAGGCTTTGAAAATAGGGAAAAACTGAAAGCAGAGATTTGTTGATGACTGTGTCACTGCCTTGACATCTGTGAAAAAGATTGGCTAAAATATAAGGAAAGAAGAAATCATTAAACTAGTTTAAAATAAAAGCATTTGAGCAATGAGATAAAGTACCTACTACAATGTGGGAAAGTAACACTCTGCAGAATATAACTCAGGAACTGGAGGCCAAAGGCCAAGGACACTCTAAAAGCTCAGAGATCTCATAGAGAGAGAAGAAAGAATTGTTAATATAGGAATGGCTCCAGATGCATTGTGATACTGTCAGTAGTCAGACAGAAAGATATCCCTGTTCTACCTGTCCCAGCAGCCAGTGCTTTCCATGAAGTCTAATCATAGAATCATAAAATCAGTTGAGTTGGAAGGGCCTTTTGAAGGTCATCTAGTCTGTCCTCTCCTGTAGTTAGCAGGGACATTTGCACTAGATCAGGGATGGGAACTCCACCTCCTCTCCGGGCAGCCTGTTCCAGTGCCTCACCACACATACGGTGAAGAGCTTCTGCCTTATGTCTGATCTAAACCTAGGCCATTCTAGTTGAAAAGCACTGCCCCCTCATCCTATGGCTGCATGCCCTTGCAAACAGTCCCTCCTTGTCTTTCTTGTAGGCCCCTTCACGTACTGGTAGACTGCTATGAGGTCTGCCCATGACACTCCTCTTCTCAAGGCTGCACAATCTTAATTCTTATCAGCCTGTCTTCATAGGAGAATCTCTCCTTCTCTGGCTACAATAAATAGGTGTGGCCCTTAACTTTTCCAAAACCCTTTGACCTACTAGCCAGTTCTTCAATACAGTATAGCTGTATGGCTATGGGTGTGTTTTTCTCATGAATTCTAGGCATTTCTCTACTCTTGTGCTCTTAGTTTGGCTAGTTAATATTTTGGTTAAAATATTGACTTATTTTCTCTTACTATTCTCCCCTCTAAACCGTTTATCATTCATTAGTTTGTTGGGTTTTTTTTAATAACTTTGTCCTTTTATTCTTTCTTTCCTACTTCATATTCTTGTTTCTGTAATTCTAGTGACAATCTTTTCTAATGCTCAGGAAATTCAAAGGCGTGTAACATGAAGCCTCAAGGAAATTATACATCCTATAAATCATTGCTGTCAAAGAAGTCAAGAAATTTTCATGCAGGGGGATAAATCTCTGGCAGTATCAGGGGTTTGCTAATATTATGATTGTTCCTGTGAAAGAAGGGACTAGACAGAAATGCTACACAGAGGGAGAGACAGTTCCAAAGGTCTGGAATCACATATAAGCCAGCATGACAGAGCTATCTATACTTGTTACATGGAGGAAACTTGTGGGGATACAAGACAGTTGCTCTTCTCCATAGCACTAAGTTTTGCAGGCTGTCCTTCATCATGAGGAGGATCTGGAGGTGTACATGTCCTGTGATAATGCTTCAGGGTTTCCATCCCTAGGTCCAACAGAACATCAATGTGAAGGCACACCCAAAGACATTTTTTTTATCCTGTCAAAGGATATATTTTTATCCTAAATAAACAGTGCTCAAGAATACAGGCTGGATAGATGCTTAGCTTTTCATGTGTCCTTTATAAAATGAGATGGAAGAGCAGCTATGATGCCTTCTCAAGGAATTCTATTGTTTAACTCAAAGTTGTCAAGAAATACTGTACATCATTGGTTTGACTGTGACAGTCACTACACATCTGAGAATACATCTTTGCTATTACATCCACAGAACAATTCTCCCATAGACCCATATTACCAAAGGGGATATTGTCTCCAGGCTCTGAACACCAAGTTTCATCTCAAACCTGTTCAAATGACCAGTTCATATACCCTAGCGTGAGAACACACCAAGACGCTTCCACTCATTGAAAACTTACAGATCCATGATGTAATAACAACACCATGCATGGGTCATACAGTAATGGCACCGTGCAAGATGAATACTACCACTACTGCTCAGATAGTGTTCACTGGTGTTTGCCAATGATTCAGGTGGTTTTGTTTATTAGACTGTAAAAGATGACCAGCTGAGACAGTAATTCGCTTTCCTGCTGAAACTATAGGAAGAGTGTCTTTCCCCAGTAAGACACTGAAAGTGATTTGCAGCTGTTGCTGAAATTTTCTTTGATCCTCTCATTAAATTTTATGCAAATGTGCTACAGGAAAACCAGTATGAGCACAATGTGTAGTCTTTAATACACACGAACACACACACACACATGCACACACCCACATGCATGCACACATGCACACATCCCACTCTACCCCAAACAAACCTGGAAGAACAGAGCTATAGCTGGGGAGTTTATAATTGTTTTCAGTTTTATTTTCCTTGTTGTAAGGTTTTACAACATGGAACTTACATTACACTGGCATTACCTAAGGAAAATAATACAGAATCAGAGCCAAACAGAAATGCACTATCAGTTACACAAACCAATGCCTAACTTTCTACTCAACGGTTTCAGAACTCCACGATAATCTATAAAGGTGACTCACACTTTGAAGGATACATAGGAAAGAGTCTGAACAAATAAACATTGCAAAAGTAACAAAGTATAGCTACTCTTTAGATAATACAAATTCTTCTTTTTATAAGGGGAATCTTCAGAGCAACTCTGAATTACCTTAGGTTCTTTGGTGGGAGTCTAGGGAAGGTACCTCTCCATCTCAGATCTTTTACACATTGTCCTGTGCTTAGCTGGGATATAGTTAATTTTATTCCTAGTATTTGCTTGTTTGGATTTAGTATGAGAATAATGTGAATAACACATATTGGTTAGGTTGTTGCTAAATATTGCTTATATTAAGGCAAGAAAACTTTCAGCTTCCCATAGAAGATGAGAGGGAGCAAAGAGAGCACAATCTGGCCAAAGGAATACTCCATGCCACAGTTAACACGCTCAGTATACAAATGAGCAGAATACCATGATCACAGCTTAGGATGGGCTGGGCAATAGAACATTGGGTGATGAGACCAATTGCATTTTACCACTTTATTTTTTATTTTCTTTTACCATGATAATTACTTTTACTGTTATTTCTCTTCATTGCTGTTTAATTAAATTGTCCTTATCTCAACACATAAGATTGTTTTTTCTGCCCTCCTTGCCTTGTGGGAGACCGGGGGGGGAAGCAAAGAGTTTCCTGGCTGAAGCTGAAAAGAAATGATACCCATCTTTTCTCAGATCATATTGGTTTCTATTCACCTATTGGGAATACAACAATGACAGTCAAAGTAAGAGCACAGTAACTTGGTAAAATACTTTGTAAAAAACAATGATAATTTTCTCACTGACAAGGGAGATGTGCAGATTTACAAGAACAAATCCAAGTATCAGCAATCAACTTCCCAAGAGAGTTACGGTCGTTGCACATTATCCTCCTGCTTTGTGTATTCTAGTCTTTCCCTCTGGCACATAAGAGTTTCCCTCCTTGTAAATCTGCTCTTGGACATGAAACCCAGTGAGACCTCCTGCACTAAACATTTGCATATATTTACAAAAGTCTGTTTCAGGAGTCTCAACAGAGGGGAAAATAAAAAGAAATCAGCTCGAGAGAGTGGGGGGAATCATAAGGAACGTTTTAAAGTCATCAGGTTTAAGATAATAGTTGTCTTTGTTCTTCTAGGAGAATGCGTGTTCATGTCTTGGGAAGCAAGTGTTTATTCTAGGACATACAAGGAAGTGGTTTTTTTATGTGTTCAGGGACTGACTGCAGAATACTTCTAACGGTAAGAGTAAGTGTAGGATCCTATACTCCTTAAAGTTACACTGAAGCATACATACTTAGAAATAGAATTCTTAACTATCCTAAATCAGGAAAAGGAATGAATAGTAGCTCTGCTGGATTTTAAAGCAAACTAAAGAATTATGTCTGCTTCAAAAATGATTGGTGGTCATTCTCAAATGTATGGAACGGTACAGAAATATCTATGGACAGCAACAAGCTATTGCAAAAAAATACTTCATAAGATAGGACTGAAACGTTTTTAAAGTGATGATATTCGAAGATATTCAAAGTCAGATCAGCAAATATTTACTTTCTAGAAAATTTCTGTAAACTTCAAAAGTATACTTTTCTGACTTTCTTAGTTTCATGAAGTCTGGAAAAATGAGCTTGTTTAAGATGAAGTCACCATCACAAAGTAACAAAGACAGAAATGAAGAAAACAATTTCATTCATGTCTGTTTCTAAATTTCTTGGGAAAAAAAACAACTGGCAACATTGCAAAGAATTAAATAGGTCCTTTCAATATCTCAGTATTTAACAAGTAATTTAATATGAAAATAGCCTTCCTTTTGAATAAATTACATTTGAAATTCAGTAGGATAAAATTTATCTTAGTTCAAAATGAAAAATAAAGAAAAATTAACAGCCAATTTACTTAACAGAAGTAGTCATTATGGTTTCTGCTTCTGAACCTTAATATAAAAAATCATCTGCTGAATGATGTTCAGGTAATATACATATATTGGGGAAAAGATAAAAAAAATTGTCAGCTTTGTCAAGCTTCTTCATATACTGGATGCATCTGTTCAATCGGGTAAGTCTTATTACTATTTAAACTAACATTTGAGCTTAAATTGTATTTAAGATAATAGCAGATAATAAAGAGAGACAGATAATTATTGGATAGTAGAGAAACTGATGTTTGCTTGCATTTCATTTCTCTTCTTGTCATAGCAATTATGCAGAAGTTTGAGTTTCCTGAAATAGTTTGATAACATGTTTTAGAATGATAAGCAGTCATGGAAGTCTGTGCAGAAAATTAAAGCTGTCTTCTCTACCCGTTTCTCATCATGGTAGTGACATTTTAAATTTTTTCCCCTCCCCCACTCTTTCCACTAACACATACATGCTTGAAAATTAGATAGAAATTTCAGAGTTTAAAAAATTAAAGATTATGACATATGCAAGTACAGTAATATTAACAAGTAATATTATTTTTGTGCATTTAGCACCAATGAATTTAGGTAGGGGACAAAATAGTCAACAATAAAAACCTATCATCTTAAAAGCATCTAAGATTTTTCTTTATGTGTTCACCACTATGCCATATAATGCAGTCTCAAAATTAATAACATAAATTAACTTCAAAACTGAATACTTTATGATTAATTTTCAGCAGTTCAAACAAAACCAACCACCTGAACCCTGTAACAATGCAAAATGTTTTGAAACACTGGATCTTTTCCATATTTCCATATTCTTTTCACATAGAATGTGACACCACTTGTAATATCTACAGTCTAAGCAATATGTAAGTACAGTAACTGAATGGTCACCCTTTGGCCTTTTTCCTGTAGGTAACATCTAAATCTAAGCAGCAAAAGAATTTTACTGAAAATTACAAAAGCAGTTGAAAAAATTGGATGCATAATCAATATTTTTATATTAATGACTGTATTTACTAAAATTGAAAACAAGAAAATAATCCTTTAACAAAACAGAAAAGCTTTAACAGTCTTGGAGTTTCTAGAAAAAAAATACTCTGTTTCTTGTTATTGAAGTTCTAAGGAGAAAAACCATTACATACAGGCATAAAGGTGTAAAATACTTCTATGTAAAGATTCATGTTCTTAGAGCAAACAAAAAGACTATTTATGAAAACACAGATTTCCTTACTATGGCACTACAACACTGCTCAGCTGCAGGAATAAAACTATACATTTTCCTTTCAAAGAGTGTGCTCCTTTTATTTAGGACCTAGATACCTTCAAGAATGTATTTTTTAAAAAATTGACCTAAAACTGTGTCACAGTGTTGGCTTTTCATTTATTTAAATAAACCTTTACTGAATGTATGGCATTTAAGTTTTGCTTGTATCTTTTCAGGCACTACTCTGTAACTTGAGTCAGATTCTCCATTGATTTTCCTCAGTTGCTGCAATCTCTGAAAGGAGGAAAATGATTTTCACTTAGTGTACTGATGTGATTTATAGAGCAATCAAAATAAATTGCTAAAACTGGACAAATTTTTTAGGCCTCAGATTTAAAAGTGCTTTAATCAGCTGAGGCATCTGTGTTAAAACACAGTTAATCTATGTAATCAATGAAGAGAAACAGGATTACTTAGACAGTTCTACTATTCCTGAATTTCCTACTCAAAGTGTCAGTCTGCTGAAAATTATACTGTGAACAGAGCTGCTTTAGAAAACTCCATCATACCAAAGAGAAAATTAGTATAATTTGTTTGTTTTCACATTTTTTGCCTTAAAATGCTGATTTGCCTACTCTGAATAATGCAAACCTACTTCACATTAAAAGTACAATAACAAGATATTTCAACAAGTGACTGCTAATTACAGTGACTCTTTGTTTTGTATAGGGCACCATATTTAACTCAAAGGTGCCTTGCAAATTCAATTGTTTCAAGCTTAGGAAAAGAACAGTGGAATACTTATAAAGAGTTACAGTCTTTTTCCAGTTTAGAAAGCACATGATAAGGTTGCCTGAAGAATCTCTCCCAAGGAAAGACACTACCTGATTCTGTCTTTAACCACTCCATAAAGTTGTCTCCAGGAAAACCTAGTCATAAAAAAAATTAAGTTTGAACCAGACTGGATCTTGACTCAAGATAAATCCCCACCCTTTGTTACCTAAAATATATATGTATAACCTAAGTACATAAAATTTATGAGTAAATTAGGTTGCTAAGTTAGGCAAATTAGATCTCATTTCAATCTCTTTTCTCATTCTGCAAACATTCTGAAGGATGAAACATGTGTTTATCATTTCCTACTATTCAATCCTCTAAATAGCCAAACCACACTTTTCCCTCAAGAGAGGGATTATTCTCAGAAGAATCTAATCAAATACTGCCAATTCTGATTAAGTTCCAAATTAAAATAGTTTCCTGCTAAAATCCTTCATTAAGAGAGCTTTTTAAAGCTATCATGTTAGCAAAAAGAACTGAAGAAATGTGGGTGTGAGTGATGAGCCTTTCACGCTTTGAACAAAATTTCATCAACCAATATTTTTGCCTGTTACAATAATCCTAAAAACCTTATGGTCTGGGTTTCTGTGGTGAGATTCTCATAGTGGGGTTGACCTATGGAGCAGATAAACATGCTACTGCCTATACCAGAAAAGGTTGATACTCTGTGAAAAACTGCAGTCCCATGCTGGACCAGCATAAAAATTTGGGGAGGAAGAAGCAGCAGTGACAAACTATCATGAGTTGATGATAGCTGCCATTCCCCAACCCTCTTCATCACTTGGGATGAGGAGGTAAAAGAGCCAAGACTGAATGAGTGAAGTTGAGTCTGTGGTAGAGCAAAATATTTTAGTATGTGTTTCTCATAGTTATTCTCGGGTTTTAATTAGCAATAAATTAAATCAATTCTCCCTGAGTCAAGTCTGTTCTACCCAGGAGGATCATTTGTAATTAATCTTCCTATTTCTATTCCAACTCATAAGCTTTTTTTTGTCTTATTTTCTCCTCTTGCCACCTAACGTTGTAGATAAATAAACCTACACATATCACATATGTACTGATTCAGAAATTGAAGGTGCGAGCTCACAGGCTGTTGGGAAAAAAGAAACAGGAAACAGAAAATATATTAAATTATTCATAGTAAGAAAGAAACAAAGCATAACCAAACACAAACAGTGACTCAGGAATAACAAAGGAAACCATAACAGTTTATAATACTTCTTTAATACTCAGTGATTTCTGAAGCAAGGTACTATAATCCCTAAATGCTGAAACAAATCATAAAACAGCACCTGAATTTTTAATTTCATTTTTCATTCTTAGAAACTTTTACATGGAGCACCAGCAGTTTAATTAATCACTTTTGTTTGGAAATATTATTTACCCTGCAAGTAATTAGAAGTACATTTTACCCTATGTCACATCCTTAACTCTACACTATCTTGAATCCAGTCAAGGTCAAATAAGCATGAAGACTAGCTAATGTAAAAATATTTATTTACTTACATAACACTGTAGAAAATTTTTTCACAGCAAAATAAATACTGAAAATATTCTGAGACACCATTGAATTTATGCAGAAAAATTTAAACTTGACAAAAAAATTCTTGTTTATATGAATTGATGGTGATTTAATTATCCCTACCTAATGTTAATTTGTTAATTGTTTGATGCACATTCATAGATAAACACACTGTAAGCACACATAATTGTTCAGTGTCCTGTGCCAGCTCCTATTCTATTAACATTTATTACCATTTTGGAAGCTGTGTTAACATTGAACTGTAGAAATCCAATTCTTTATTTTGATCAAAGAAAGTAACAAAACCTTTTTCACCAACAGCTTCATCTAAAGCACCTACAGTGATTTATTTAAGTTAGTTTGTGTTGATGATATTTGATGAACCAATGGCCTAAGAGAATCAGAAAATGCTTCATACTCACTGATAATATTATAAATATTACCGTTTGTGGATTTCCTAGTTTCACTGCCAACTATTTAATGTAACCATCCTGCTTTTAATGAGCATTGAACCTAAATCCTTGTATCAATATGCACCATATTTTTGAAGTGTGACATATCAGAGTCACAGTTGTATTAATGAGATTGGAAAACTTTGCAGTTCCAGGAAAGAACTTCAACTGAGTTTGTTTTAGAGCATTATACAAAGCCTGAGGCTTGAAGTCAGAGAAATAACTTCCTTCAGTGAACGTTTCTGCCACCAAAGCAGTTTAGCATTATGAAGAAATAAGTTCAGTCTCAGAATTTTATATGTATTAGTTATTGTATTTTTAAAAGTTAGATTAAAATTAACATTATTATGATAACATTTACCGAATTGAAATAAACTTTATTTCGACAATAGTACAATTTTCAGAGTTGGAATATAGATTAATTAATAAATTTAAATAGGAAAAATCTTAAATAACCTTCTGTGTATACATCCTCTAAGAATCACAGTATCACAGAATGTCAGGTACTGAGAGGGACCTCAAGAGATTACCTAGTCCAATTCCCCTGCCAGAGTAGGAACACCTAGATCAGACCATACAGTAAAGCATTCAGGTGGATTTTGAATGTCTCCAGAGAAGGAAACTCTACAACCTGTTCCAGTGTTACATCACCCTCACTGTGAAAAAGGTTTTTTTCATATTTCTGTGGAACCTCCTATGTTCTAGCTTGCACCCTTTGCCCCTTGTCCTATCATTGGATGTCACTGAGAAGAGCCTGGCTCTATCCTTCCCAACCCTCACCCTTTACATATTTATTGACATTAAAGTCATCACCCCTCGGTCTCGTCCAAGCTCCCTCAGCCAATCCCTTCATCATCTTTGTAGCTCTACACTGGAATCTCTCAAACAGTTCCCTATCCTTCTTGAACTGAGGGCCCTAGAACTGGACACAATATTGCAGATGTGATCTCAGCAGGGCAGAACAGAGGGGAAGGAGAACCTCTCTCGACCTACTGCCCCTTGTAGTACACTCCCTGATGCCATTGAACTTCTTGGCTACATGGGCACATTGCTGGCTCATAGTCATCCTGTTGTTTGCCAGGACCCCCGTGTCCTTTCCCTTACACTGCTTTATAACAGCTCAGTCCCCAGCTAATACTGATACATGGGTTTGTTCTTGCCCAGGTGCAAGTCTCTGCACTTGCCTTTGTTATATTTCTTGAAATTTCTAACTGCCCAGCTTTCCAGCCTTTCTACTTCTTGCTAGATGGCAGCACAGCCTTCTGTCATGTTGGCCACTCCTCACAGTTTTGTGTCATCAGCAAAACATTTCTAAACCTTGATAATAACAGGAATGAGCAACAAAAAAAAAAAGAATTCTCAGAAATATTTCTAACAGAATATAATATGAATTCTACTTTTATTTTTAGGTAGCACTGCTCTTACTCTCTCATTACTTCAAATACTGGCATTACTGGATATATTCAAATAATAGAAGCTAACAGTACCTCTACCAGAATTATTTCAAGTGCTTTTGTAATTCAGTTAATACTTGATTTTTGTAAAAAACAGCTTTAAGAAGTTCTATTTCTAAATCAGTAATGCCTTTAAAAAGTATTCTCAGTAAGGAAAAAATTAAATACCATAGTGAGGTTTCCAGGAACATCTCTTATGGAGTAATTTTTTTTCTTTCTTGGGAGTTCAAACATTTTTAATTACCTACATATTAGTATAAATTCACAAAGATAATGAAGGAATCTATTCTATTCTCTCTCTTCCTTTCCATTATCTGTTTTTCATTTTTTGAAGAACTGAGCACAACAGAAATGTGTTTTTTCATTGATACTTTAATTAATAGCTAGATCACATCACTCCTTAAGGAATGAGCAACAATGTGGAACTAATATCTGAATGACACTTACTTATTGATTTTTCAGTCCAAAATAGGCAGCAATAATGATGCTCAGTGGAAGTAACATTCATAGTTGGCATATCAGTATCTTTTGCAAGGTGGATGTATTTCTCGTCCTCTAAGTTTTTATGTCCTCACATATAAAGCATCTATAACTATTTCAGTGTGATGTAACAGCATCAAAGTAATCTGAGTCATCTAATGAGAAGAGATACAGTATTTTTTGATGCAGTCTTACAACTTTTCAGAACAAATCAGAAGCATTGACTTCTCTGAGTTGTGCCAGTTTTAAGCCAGTTTAATTTCTTTCTCTAGAGTAAAAAAAAAAAATTAGGGTAGTATAATATAAATAGAAAACTGAGTATTCTGAACAAAAACCAAACCAAACCAAACCAAACCAAAACAACTGTGATAATTTTAGTTCTTAAAAATTCCAGGGAATACAGTTATTCTGAAATCATAGCTCTACCTCAAGCATGACAATTTGAGACTGCCCTTTTCATGGGAAGGGATCTCTTAATTGAAGAAAAATAAAGAATTGCAGGGTAGCCACAAAAATAAAAAACACAGCACTTACCTAGAAAATATTGCTTCTCTAACCCAGTAGTATGAGTTATTATTGGGTTTGAATTAAAATTTTTTAATCACAAATTTTTTTTGAGTAAGATTGAAAGAGTTCAGGATTCCTTTTACCAAACAGTGGTACACTTAGGGTTTTTTCAGCTATCTGAAATAAAGATCTTGCATTCTTGACAACATAACTGATGGCACAAGACACAAGAGGAAAGAAATTGCAGAAAATACTGATAAAAGATGTTCTATTTCTGAGAAATACAGCCAGTATTTAATTTATTTATTTTGAGATTTTATTTCCCTTCTTGGGTTTAATGCATGTACATTTTTGTAATTTGCTATTCCCCTGTAGTATCTGTGAAAAATGAACAGTGAGATGTCTAACTAAAAGCAGCATCTTGCACCTCCCTGAACATACCCCTTTCTATTCTGTAAGACTAACTGCAATCCTGGGAAAGTAACTGGTCAAATAAAACTTCTGTGGAGTGGTCTCTTGCCTTCCCCTTCTGCCACATTTCTTCATAAACTACATCAACTATTATGACTTTACAATCTCTGTCATGATGAAGAAGTATATAATTGCAGACCATCTTATTGAAGTCATTTAATTTAGAGCTTTTGGCAGTGATGGTCATGACACTTCTTAACCTGGAGATCTCTAAGGAAGAGTGTAACACAAAGAGAGAGCTATTCAGAGGCAGTCCCAGAGGTTCATCTCTGCTATAAAGACATGTGTGCACACTTTCCTGCAACTTGATTTTTTAAAATAAATTTAATCACTATATTTCAGAAGCACACATAATCTTCAAGAAAAAAAAAGGAAATAATCACTGGCAATAATATAAGTGGGAGATGTATTTCTCCCATTCTGTGGCTCAAAAATCTGCATGTTTGAAAAGAGTCAGTTTTTATTTAGTGTAATAATACACTGAATGAACACGGCTCCACTTCACCCCCTGCAGATGGCCCATGTATTATCTACTGGCTTCAACAGGAGCATTTTCACTTTGCAAAATAATGGCTAATATAGGTGAATGTGTTACATTATCTTTGCTACAGCTCTGAACAGAAACACTCCTATCCCATTTCTGTTTACCATATCTGCACAGAAAGACAATGCATCAACTCCTCATAGCTTTTATTAGCATGAATAGCATGATACAATTTCTCCTTCATATTATACTCATTACATCCATGCACAATAGCACATAGGTGCATATGTACATACATAAATACAAAAATATATATTATATATATAGGAATAAAATGTACTCTGTGATATATATATGTGTATGTACATATGCATATAATATCCTCTTTAATACACACCATATGTTAAATGCTTTGCATGTTCCTGGCCTACTTTAAAAAATAACAAGCCTGAGTCATTACTTGCTTACTGATGAGACAAAACCAAGACTTGAAATGAATTGCTTGTATGAGAAATTACCTCTGTTTCCATTAGTATAGAATAGAATAGAATAGACAGTTATGTTTCAGTTACAAATTCTGTTTTTCTGATACTTGGAAACTTCACTAACTGAAAAAGCACAGCGATATAAAGATATGATCTTCATTTGCCTGTTAAAAACACATTTCACAACATTCTAAAAGAAGTAACTCTATGTACTTTCCATGTTTGTTTTTTTAAGCTATGGAGAGGAAGAGCGAAATAAACCTTTTAAACCTCTTAATCGTGACTTTTCATTCCATTAATAATGTAGGGAAAATTCAATAGTGAATTTTCAGTAAACTGGAAAAGAAAAAAAATAATTACCTCAGTGGTTCAATACCACTAGCTAATTTAGCATTTTATCAAATACAGACACATAATTGACTGAATCTGTTCCCCTCATTTCCTTTTTTTAAAAATTCTGTTACAAACATGATCCATTTCTTATTTTATTGAATTTCTGGATTTCTAATTTTGTGATCTTAATCAGTAATACCAACTTAAAGCCTGAAAAGGTCATAAAAAGTATCCTGTACATTTTCATACCTGAAACACTCAGATAAGACTCTTGCTTACCCTTAGTAAGGTCAAGTTATTCCCTTTTCATAACAACAAATACCATAATATCACAGATACAGGCTGGGTGGAGAGTGGCTTGAGTGCAGCTCCGTAGAGAAAGACTTGGGTGTGTCAGTTGATGACAAACTCAACATGAGCCAACAGTGTGCACTCGCAGCCAAGAAGGCCAACCAAATCCTGGGTTGCATCAGGAGAAGTGTGACCAGCAGATCAAGAGAGGTGATTTTACCCCTCTGCTCAGCACTGGTGAGACCTCACCTGGAGTATTGCGTCCAGTTCTGGAGCCCTCAACACAGGGAGGACATTGAGCTATTGGAGAAGGTCCAGAGGAGGGCCACGAAGATGGTCAAAGGGCTGGAGCAACTGCCCTATGAGGACAGGCTGAGGGAGTTGGGGTTGTTCAGCCTGGAGAAGAGAAGGCTCAGAGGGGACCTCATAGTAACTTATCANNACTGAGCAGCCTGATCTAGTGGGAGGTGGCCCTGCCTATGGCAGGGGGGTTGGAACTCGATGATCTTTAAGGTCCCTTCCAACCCAAACTATTCTATAATTCTATGATTCTATGATTCTAAAGTTCTAAGGAAATGTATTGTTTCATTTTTAATGCAACTTGACACTCATGACAGGGAAAGATAATGATAGTGTAAAATAGCTTTCAAAAATGTTCAAAGACTGAAAAAGACAGATCTATGCAACACAGCTTTGAAATGTTCAAGAAATTGAAAGGAAATAATTTATTTATGGTGCAGTAGGAATGAAAATAATATGCTTCTGATATCAAAAGGAGGAGACTCTCAATTGCTAGTTACAACTAATACTGTCCACTTTCATGGCCCGAACACAACTTTCTAATTGCTCAAAAGGTAACTATTTCAACATAAATTCCACTGTATTACTTTAACTACCCCTACTCTAAATCACTCACCTTCAAACCTAAATACTACACATCAATGGAGTAACTAAACTCTACTTCATGCATCCATTATCGTCATGATTTGACCACAGCTGGCAACTGAGGAACACACAGTCAATTGTCCTATCTCCCTTCCTCCAGTGGGATGGGGGGAGAATTAGAAACTGAGAAAATACATAAATTTAAATGGAGTTTAATAAATTATAAATAAATATATAAAAATAATCAACTAAGAAAGAAATTAAGACAAAAAAATTATGCAAAAGTGAACGATTGCTCACCCTCAGCCAGCAGATGACCAGACAGCACTGAACAATGTCCATCCACTGGCTTTTATCACTGAGTATGCTGTCATATGGTACATATAATATCCCTTTGGTTAGCTGGGTTCAGTTACTGCAGCTTTATTTCCTCACCTCTTTTTGTGCTCTCGTAGTCTACTCACAGATGGGTCAGTCTGAGCAGTAGAGAGGTCATTGGCTCTGTTTAAACACAATTCAGCAATAACTAAAACATTCGTGTGTTATTAACACTGTTTTGATCATAAATCCAAATCATTGCACCATGCAAGGTACCATGAAAATATTTATCTCAGATAAAAACAGTACAAGCACAAAGAGGTGTAAGATCCTTTCATAATCCACAAGAGACAACTAACTCCAGAGAGAAAAATGTTAAAATCTATCTTTGGAATAAGAAAGATGGCCCTCTAGAGGTATTTCATGCCAGATCATAATGGTAGCTGAAGTTTGCCACCATCTAGAAGTTTGTGGAGAAGTAACAGGAAGTTGGCTCACCCTTACATATCTAACATCAGGACAGATAAATCTCTTCTTCGATAGAAAACACCAACTGTACTGGAGATGCAAAATTACTAGATGATCTCCTAAGGCCAAGTGGTTCTTACAATTTGGTTTCCTTTGATTTCTTTACTAGTCTGTTAGGTTAGGATGCCCTTCTCCTCCAGCCCTAACGTTCACTGGGAATGAGCCGTTGGGCTCCAGAAAGCTTGTAAGAGGGAGATACAAGCCCAACAAACAGCAAGAATAGCTTGCAGTTGGCCATCAAGGCAGAGTAGAGAACACAGGCACCCTGATGGGAAACCAATCTCCACGGTTAAGGTGGTGCATGCCTGACGGCAGGAGCAGGACTTTGCAAAATATTGGCCCCCAGATCCCATGCGCTGGGCCAGAGATAAAATCCCAGACCTGGGACTACTGGATGCCGAAAAAAGGCTGAAGGGAAGAAAGAAGGGGAGGAAGAAGGAAGGAAAAAAAGAAGGAAGGGAAGAAAGAAGAAAGGGAAGAAGGAAGGGACTACTGCCTTTCCTTCCATTGGGACCACGTGGTCTCCGCGGCCACCCGCAGATCGAAGCTTGCTGAACCCGAAGCCCTGGATTCCGGAGGACTCGGTCCTCCTGCAAGGATCTGCAAGGAACCGAAAGCCTTAACCCCTTGCCCATCAGTCTGACTCGTTGCGTGTGAATGTGGGGAGGGGGAGTGGTTTGGAAATTAAGATAGCAGCTTAGCCATATAATAATATCTTTACATTTAAGATTTAGGCTAATGGCCTGGTACTTGTGAATCCCTAAACCGTTCCGGTTACACCAATCATTTTCATATAGACCTTTTAAGATTTACGGAGGGACATCTTATGTATGTTTTAAAAGTATCTTCACAAATGTTACTAGGAGAAACCTAGCAGAACTAAAAGTTTTAATCCACTACAGAAATCTGAGAAACTGGGGCAGAGTAATTGAAAAATTCTAGAATGTGGCTACTCCAACATAGCAGTCACATCTACTCTTTAAATTGAACCTGTCTATACCAGTTTTAGAATTATGATATAATTTACAATAAAAAGCTTAATAAAGCCATAACTGTTCTAAATATCACCTTGCCCTATTAAACTGGATGATGAAACTATATAGACCCATTCAGTCTATACTCATCTATTAACTTGAACCTAAAGATTTCTTTCTGATTTTAGTTTTTGACTTAGGGTTGTCGGACTCCCTTTTAAAAGCTTTGCAGCTGTCAGTACAAAATGCTATTCATACTGTCAAATTCCCAATTGCCATATAGCAAAACAAAATTAAATACTAAAGCATTTCTCAAATATAGACAGGTACACATGAACACTTAAGACCAAATGCACACAAAAGATTTTTCATCATTCTTGGATGACAGGGAATCATTTTGGACTTCAGACAATCTTAACCTTTTATTTACCTTCACTCTTACATACTTAAGGTTCTGTTTAAATTCAAAATCTCAGAATATTGTAATAGAATAATATAATCAATTTGTTCCGGAATTGTAGTCCAAATTCCTGCTCAAAGCTGGACTAATTTCAATATTTGACCAGGTTGCTCAAAGCCTTGCTGAATGAGGACTGAAAATCTCCACAAGTGGGGAACCTACCAAGTCTCAGGGCGACCTGTTCCAGCTGAAATGCAAGTGCTCAGGATCAAAAAAAGAGAGGACTATTTAATAGAATACCTTAAAAATAATTTTTTCAGAAACAATTATTATATAATAACTCACTTCACAAGAAACAGACTGATCAGACTATTGTAAATATGAAATCACTGTCTGTTTTGAAGAGGAATCTTTAACTCTGGATCTAGTAGAAAACAGTGGCTGCAAAATGTTAAAAGCAGAAAACACTTCTGTCAAAAGAAACTGAACTTTTTTGTGTCATTTCAAAGAGTACACTGTAGAATAAACTTTGACATATCTTTACTGCTTTGTGATTGAAAAAGCAAGAGAACTTTATTGAAAATGACACAGTCCTGATGAATTATTGATTTAGGCAAGCGTAACAGCGGCCTACTGGACATACAGGTGAATTAAAAGTGTGTTAGAATGATCTGTGATTGGTAATGGCAGTGTCATTAGATGCTATATGAACACAGTGTTTGACAGAAGAAAATTATTTTCTTTTCACTGCAAAAGCTAATTAGCTGTTGTATAACAACTTCTCAGAACTTTGAATTGTCCAGCTAAAAGTATTTGACAACTCAGCTGCAAATATTTATGCTTTTATTTAAAAAATTATGTACACTGGGTCGAGTTCTCTAGTCTTCCCTAGTTGATGCTCTGCAACTTGCTTTTCCATTTTATATGAATATTGCCTTTTAAATCTCCAAATCAACGATGTTTTAAAAGAATAAGGGAATAAAAAAGATATTCAGGACATGAGGGGAATCAGGAAAATAAGCACCTCATTCAGTTAGATTTATTTTAAGAAAAATGGACTTACTGATCAGAAAAGGAAAGGAAAAGGGAAAAAAATTCTTCTGAAGTTTATTTAAAGTTACATCTGATTAATCTGATTCCAAAATATCCAGATTCTGTAAAAGAGAATTTCAGAATTCTGCTTATCATCCAGTTAATTTTCTTACAGTACTTTTTATCTTCTCCTCTACCTGAACTGATAAATTAAATGTGCTTCCCATAGAAAAATAAAATAACAAAACCCCTAAAATATTTTAGGGTAGATGAACCTAAATCAAACATTTGAATGTTCTGAAGTGGCAACATATTGCTAGAGGCAATTTTCTCCTCATCTTTCTGTCTCAGCTTGAAGCAACTTACTGTATGTACCACAAACAGAATTTTTTACAAGACTTCCAGCCCCAGAATAGCTGAAAACTTTGTAACAGATTAGAAAAATAAAAAAGAGACCCATAATGGCTGTAAAACACATAAGATCTAATTATAGTCAAAGATGGGCAAAAGGTGAGTCAGTGTGGATTCTCACAGCAGCTACTGACATGACACTTTTCTAAGTCTTAAAAAAAATGTTGAAAAACACTTCGAGTTTTAACCAAGTATCACTTTCAATAAATAAACTTGTATTTGGTCACTTAATTTACCTTTTAATTTCCTATTATTCTGCTAAGAATAATTTTAAAAAGCAATCATATTTATAATAGTACAATAGTGTGTACTAATAATATTGAGCATAAAATTAAATAACTATTGCCTATCTTTGCCCATCTCAGGGCAAAATACTTGTTAATGAGATGATAAATCCATTTATGGTGAAATTAAAGCATCTGACAATGGCTGCTTCCATTAAAAAATTAATAAGAAGAGGATTTGTGGAGTATCTACAGCTAGCTCAAATTTTTTAAAAAGGATATTATTGCCATGAATAGTATTTAGTTTTTTTATTAAATCAGAAATCACAAGTAGCAGTGGAATTTTATCAAGGAAGATATGCTACAAACAGATGTGAGTAACCCATTCCTGTTCATAAAAATGGCAAATCAAAGAAACCTTAATTTCATGTTTGTATCTTTGGTCAAAGCAATTTTTTTAAGTTATGCTTCATTTATGCTTATCCTTTTTTTGAAATCACTAAAGATGTTTTTCTTTTTCCTTTGATATTTCAAAAGGCATAACATATTTCCCTGCTTCACCCTCTCAGCTACAGTGTAAGTAGCTGGTATTCTTCATAGTTTGAACTGCTTGGACTGTTCTCAGAAAACTTATGATGATGCATCACACTGGAGTGCAATGCATTCTGCTAAGAATTACTAGGGTTAATAATAATATGAAATAGATTCTTTTTTCTTTGTACAGAGTCCAGAGCAAGTAAATCAGCAATCTGAGACTTCCTCTTTTGATTCTCCTTACTGTAAAGTTGAAAAGATTTGTTACAAGGGTGGCAATTACTCATGAGAGTTACCACACTAATTAGAAGCTCATTAAAGGTAGAATAAAATTTTCAGATCCACCTGTTCAAACAGAACTGTTGGGGAGAGCACATTGTCTATCACTGTGCTGTGTCTATGTCTATCTAATGTCTATCACTATATGCCCATAGTCCACATCACAGTTTTTCTAAGTTTGACATGTACATTGGTACCTGACTTCAAAAAAGTCTCCCTCTTCCATTCCACTATGAATCAGCCAGGGAGAATATTACAGGATAATAAAGGAAAGGAACAGGCTTGTGTCTAGAATTAAACCAGGATAAACTGGAACTTAGTAAATTTATGTCCTGGCTGTATCACAGACTTAAAAGCAGTGTCGTGGACAAGTGAGTCAGTGCCAGTTCCAAAAAGGACATGAAAAAGACAAACTCAAATGAAGATCTTAATAAAATATGCTTGGGTCCCACCCAATCTTGGAAATGCTTTGTGGTCTTACTACCACTATTATGGTGTTAAAAAAAAAGGCAGCACTAGAAATATACATCTTATGAAACTGGGAAAATGCTTTACTTATCTCTAGCCCATTTGCAAAACATATTACATACATAATCAAAATTGCTAGTGTTAGAATGTGAATCTGTGACTTCTGTGCTGAAAAAAATCGTGTTTGTTTTGACAAAGCACAACAATTTTCTCAAGAGTCACATTCTAGGATAATTAAGACACTAATTTAAGACATCCAGTTCTTAGTTCAGGAACATTTTGTTTATATTACTTAGTTAAATTTACTTATTAGATATTGACAAGTTCATTAACTATCTTCATTTATTTAGCAAGCACTATGGGAGATCCTGCAATGCACCACAAGTTGACTACATTTTTAAAGGGCCAGTCTACATTATGACTTTGGTTTCTGAAAGCATATTATTTAAAATTTTCAGATATATTAATAACAGTTTGGTGTCCACTGAATTCTTACTTTATGGCTTAAATCATCAGACTTCAAAAATATATATAAGACAATAGAAATATCATAGTGAATCATTACAGAGTTTCTGCCTAAAGTGTTTTTAACACTTTAAGTATGTCTTCTTCTTTGTTTCAGGCTTTTAAACTTCTAGGGCTTCTTCAACTCCAAATTTTGTTAAGGTTTTTTGCACAGCATTGTGCTGGATCTTTCTCTGTATTTCAACAACAGAAGCACAAACACTCTCAAAAAATAATAGCCACTTTTTTGACATCCTAGAACTCTCAATTAAGTAGAATGATTAAATCTAGTGATGTGCAGTCTTTGGTTGATTTAAAAATACATTAATAAAAAGTAATTCTTTACACCATCTTGTTCAAGACTGGTATTGATCAGTTGTACATTGTAGTGCAAATTTTTGTGGCCTTTAAATTTTTCTCAGAAGAAATTGTTACTTTTTTCTTATGTGATCTTTAGATGACAAGGAATATATTCCAAATTGCACTGTAAAGTAAAAGGTAGAATTGTCCACTTAGAGTGGTAGTATATAATCATTGTCTATATTAGTGACACGTTTAGGGGAAATTAATTCAGGCAACTAGGCTTTATATAACATTTTTACATCTCTCTATGTCATCTTATTTTCTGCTTAATATATTTTTATTTATTAACTTGTTACTGAATTTTGATAGGCATTTAGGAGATCTGTAAAAATTATATTTTCATATGTAGTATTTTCAATTACCTAATTGAAACATACTTCATTTGATCATTGAACCTGTACAGTGAATGTGTCATTTTGGCTTTCAGGATTGCTGATGTAGCTGCAAGAGACAGAGTGCTCTGAGCTTTCCCAAATCCTCACAATTTTTAGGTCATATACATAGCTTTACTTTTCAATATCTCTTCACGGTTTTGCAAGAGGTAATAATTTTGTTAATAAATTAAGAAAATCAGTATTTGTTGTGCATAAATATTTATAAGAACAATGTCAGCCAGGGTAAGACAGCAGATACAAGTAAATTTAGTAAAGATTGGATGCTGAGAATGAAATTTAAATTCTAAAAGCTGCATACAAGAAGTGATTTTGCAAAAGTAATCTTAATGTATTACTATTATATAAAAATGCTGTACTCGTCTTTATTTATCTGCATCTTTCTTGAGTTGTATTTTTGAAAAGTGTATTGATTTGCTGTTCTAAGGATACTGCATCAATTTAGGTTCTGAAATTGGACTTTGAGATAATAATGTCTTATTTTTATAAATGCATTTGTATATCATTAACAAGAGGTACCTATGTTAGATAAAAGATTGCTTAGCCTTGCAGATATAATATTAATGGAAGTTGTACATCTGCAGCTGGGACTGATTGCAGCATGTGGAACTCTAAGAATTTTAATTTTTTAACAATTAGCTGTCTGAACAATGTTTCTGAGCTATGCCAGAAGATATCCAGTTAATAAGTGAATCCTTTCTATTCCTTGACCTTGCAGAGATTTCCCTGGCCAGAATAATGCTTCTTGGAAAACCAAAAACTCATGCTTCAAGACATTCTGCTTGCTAAGAGCCAAAAGTGCAGGAAATGTAACAGCAGTGAGAACCAAGATAGTATCTACTACTCACTTTACTTTGAGAATATCTAGTTTAAGTAACATCAGCCAATTTTGATAAATAAAGGAGAAAAATGTCACTGTGGATGTGTCTAAAAGAAACTACAATGTTAATTAAGTATGAGTTGGTAGCACTGGCAGCCAGCTGTCCATGAATTATGTTTTATTTTTACAGATATCAGCCTTGCTTTCTTCATGTAGGAAGTCCTGACACAATGGAACTTATGAAACAGTGTATAGAATTTGATAAATTAAATGCTAAGTGCTGTAGTTGCTATCCTTCCAGCATAAGCTTTGTGTAGCAATCCAAGTAAACTTATTGATCTGCTTGAAACGAATAATCTCAAAGGCTGTAAATTATCTTATCTGCATAAAGCTATAATTTACAAGATGTCTCACAAATACTCTCTTTCTCTGGTTTCCTAACTATCTTGCTGGTATGTATAAAAATCACTATACTACTCAAACTTTAAAAGTTTTGTTTTGACTAAAAATAAGTGCAGGAAATTGAAACTGGAATTTTACTTCTTTATCTCAGGCTTTTCCTATCTTTCCTACAAGGAGGCTTGCTAGTACTTAATAATTGAATAAATGTTAATTAAATAAACAAAGTTATGAAGTTATGTAAACAGAATGCAAAATCACTAATTATTGATTTGTTTAATATTCAAATAACTATACTTAAGAACAGAATTTTTTATTCTCTGTGAAAGTTATGCCTTCCAGGAAGACAATAATTCATGCAGATACAAGAATCTCTGTAGTAAGGAAATGAAATTGCAAATGACTGAAATTATGATATTTTAAAATTTCATACTTTAAACTGTACCCATGAATGACTCCTTAGGTAGCTCTCTTATTGCCGCACTAGAAGGGATGAAACAGTAAATAACATGCCAATATGACTCTTCAGAACTATGACTCTTGCCATAGGAGTAGCACAATCAGTATTATATTAATTCAGAATTGAGGAGTGGGAAACCATCATACACTAGCTTCTGGTTGAAAGGGATGTTCTTTTAGTTGGAATAAGCTTCTTTGCCAGACCTCTTTCATCTTAAATGTCTGTAGTTTTACCATTTAAGCAAATACCTCTCTTTACTAGGAACAAAACAGAATTAGAGCTGATAAATGTGGAAAAACTTCTCAAGAATTGAACCACTGATAATGAAAACAATGAAATCTCAAAGAAAATTATTAGATGTTTGTACGAAGTTAACTATCTTGAATCAATAAAATAGATTCAACATCATGAAACAATTACAGCTCGGAAATATAGATTTTTATTTAGTTTTTCAGATCAGATTAACACCAAGCAAAAGTGATTTATTTATAATTGAAATACTCTGCCTTTCTAATTAAAATGCTGTATATATAGAGAGAATCACTGGCAATTCACTTTGATTCTCCTTTATCTCCTGCAGTGTGATGCCCAAAATTGTGTGATGTTGATATTAGTGTCAGTTGTCTGCTGGAAGAACAGTAAGCTTACAACAAAAGACAACAACAAAGAGATTTTTAAATACAGAGACAAAGAGAAAAGCAACAAAGGGAAACTCGATTGTAATAAGGACAAGAAAGAAAAATAGTTTTGATAAAATATGCAGCCTACACTAACAGCACTAGAAGGTTACACTATATTTTTTTTCTCCTGTTTATTTCCATTTCCAGAACTCTTGTAGATTCCAGTCATTTTGTGTAGTGCTGCTTTGAGATTTTAAAGAAAAAAAAAAACAAAGCTGGCAAATTTAACCTTTAATTTGTGTTTCTAAGACAGCGTGAAGAGTAGCAAAGAGTAATATCCTCCCCTTCACTTTGTCATAAGTGCAAATAATTCTTCAGTGATACAGCTAGCCTTGTGCTCATTAAACAAATGAATGTCATCATCCTGCCTCCAGGAGCTGGACATCATGTAGGTGAGTGTCACTGCTGTTTCGAGCTTTGTTTTCATGCTTCCCAGGAAGATGCTAGCTGGTCATGAACTGCTGGCTCTACACAAGGCCACCTCATCCCTGAAGGTGAACGGTGACAGAATATCCATGAGAAAATTGTCAGCTTGTACTGTTTACCTGTTAGTGAATGAATTCAGCCAAAGAGAGCTAAATAAAATAAAGTGAAAACAAATAAATAAAGTGAAAACAATGCACAAAAAGTCAAACAAGGAATTCATCCACTACTTCCCATAGGCAGATGTTCAGCCATCTCCAGGAAAGCAGGGATTCATCATGCTTTTATGGTTACCAAGGAAGAAAAATGCCCTTACTCCAAACAATTCCTCTTCCTTCTTCCTCCAGCTTTCTATATAGAGCACGATGTCACGTGCCATTGAATATAACTTTGGTCAGGTTGGAGTCAGCTGTATTGCAGGATCCCCTCCTAACATTTTGTGTACTCCTAGCGTAGTCACTGGAGAGGCAATATGAGGAGCAGAAATGGCCTTGTGAGCTTAGTTGTGTTTTCATCCTAAATCCAAAGTACAGCACTATACCAGGTGCTAGTAAGATAGTCAGATCTATCCCAGCTGAAACCATGACACTAATATTGAAAACCCTCACCTGGAATAGTTATTACTCTAATGTAATGATGTTTCTCTTTCTGTAGACTAAAAAGTGAAAAAACAAAAGGAATCAATTAAAAAAACCCAAATCCCATGCCAACTCTTGGTTCCCAGTTTTCAGGCAGATGACTGAAAAGACAGGAAAAATGGATTATGTTTTTATGCTTTTGAAGTTTTCTAGTGTCATTTTGGCAACATGTATATAGCACAAATGGCTTATGATAACAACACAAATACACAAATTTATTTGCCTGTATTAAGTAACTTAATTAAGAGCACATTCAACTAATTCACAAATTTGGAATTATTTCTTAATACTCTTTGAATTAAAAAAAATCCCAGTGTGGGTGTGATAAAGAGTTCAACTCTTAAATTTACCGTGATTGAGATCACTTAAGTTTGTTTTATATAGAAGAAAAATAAAAATACAGTCTAGAGTATCTTGACAATTTTGTATTTTTTGCCAAAAGATTCTGACTAGTTTTCTCTCTCTGCCTTTTCAAATTTACTTTCTTATGCATATTATTGTACCTTTTTCAAAAGGTCCAAGAGTTTTATTTTAGGAATCAGTGTATTGGTTTTTTAGGTAATCAATAAATCACGAACTATGGCACACAGACAGTGTTAGACATGTATGTTCTTGAATACATGCTATTCTTCATCATTACCTCAAAATTTTAATATGAATTACATACTTATGTTATTTCTTGAAGCAAAGCATGCATAAATTAACATTTTAAAAATTTTTGTAGTCTTCTGGGATAGGCAATTCAGTCTCAGACTATTGTTTATTAAGGACCATAAACTGACAACAAATTTTTATTATTATAAATAAAGGTTTAGAAATTTGATCTAATAAAATGAAGAAACTTACTGGTTCCAAATGTATTGGCCTCTTGCATCAGCCTTGTTTTAGGTATTAGTGTGATTCTGAGCTACAAAGATTAGGTATTAATGTGATTCTGAGTCAAACAAGAACCTAGGCAGAGTTTATGAAAATTTTGAATCTTCTGGTCTGGATGATTCTGGTTCTGTTTAAACTTCAAGCTTCCTTAAATCTGCTATGCCGCCATGTCCTAATAAGATTCCTACAAATAAAATACCTATTTGCCCTTTAATGCAAGTACCTCATCCATTCTTACTGAACTGAGACTTGCAGATTCTGAAACCTAGTAACTCCATGACTGTAGAATTCTTTACAGCCTACTTAAACCAGCTTTATGATAATGTTGCATTAAGAACAAGTCAGTGTAAGATTCTGTATGCATGTAGGCTAATTAACTTAAACAAATTGCCTGAAAACTGATGTGATGTTTTTATTTGTAGTGTTTTCTCCATGGTGTATATGTGTATTTGAATTATAGTTCTATGAAATACTATGCATATATTTTACTTGCTTTTATTTTTCTTCTTCCCTAGAAAAGCCTGAAACCAACTTTCAGAAGAATTAGCTTATTATGTTCTTCCTACAGTAGCCAAAACACCAACAACAACAGCTGAGAGAAAAAAAGAATTCTATTAAACATACTGTACTATACATATAGATAATTCAGGCTACAAAAATGAGCTCCAAACAGATTTATTATAACAAATAGAAGAGATTAATGAATACAGTGATGTACATTTCAGAGATTTTCATTAAGGAAAATGATCATTAATTCATGCTAATGCAGATGAAAACTGACTTTGTAAATTCCCAAATACATTCACAAAAGACTGCTGGTACTATCAGCTATTTCCCAAGCTACAATTTTTTTTTATATATACTATTAATATGTCTTGTTTTGAGAAATATTCAGTTAATTGAGAACAGAAGTTCTTTTCAGAATAAAAGTATTTGTCTTACTAAGTGTATAGATCTGTGTTGAATTTAGAACCTTTCTCTCAAACAAGTTTTTGAGTATTATTTCTGATGGAAAATGGGAAACATTATAACTAAGCATCACAAACACAGGAGGATAAATAAGCTTCACCAATAAATATAGCAACTTGTTAAATATCACACAAAACAAAAAAAATTATGTAAGCTTAAGTTCAGTAAAAGAAATAAAACTACTCATTTTATTTTAGAAGTAGTGACTAAAATATTTAAATTGTAGTGATTTCTTAAAGTGAAAATTTATTGCTAAGGAATATACAAGATTTGCAAAAAAGAAATAAGAAATGTTAGAAAACAAGGGCGAACTTTTATGTCGCATATATGAAGTATATTTGTCTTAGGTATCTAAAGTTTGGGATGCAGCTCTATGTACTTTAATCCAGACATAGACTGTGTCAAAAGAGGTAGCTGCATCTTCAATTTGTGGCCATGTATTCCTTCACTTGTCTCTCCACTACATCTTGAAAGTCTAGATGATAAGATTTTAAAAGTAATGACTTTTCTTTTGTGAGGATTTTTTCCATTAACTTCTGTTGGTTTTTTATTAATTCAGCGGGCTCACAACAACCCTCTTTGACATAAGGAAGCCAGCAAGAACACAAAGCTACAAGATGGGCATAGGAGAATGAGAAGGCCCACGGTCAAATTTAGAGCAATCTGATACTCTGCCTTTTGAACAATTTCTAGACTTGTCAACGTTTTTACCTCAAAATAACAATGCAGTGTCTGAGTGAAAACTAGCAAAAGGGGGCACACAACCGAAGTGCTTCTCTGAATGATGTGCTGAATCTATGCAGATGAAATTATTAAACAGCCTTATTTTCTCTTCTGCAGCCAGGGGAGCATTTACCTTTTAGTTGGACTTGATATCACACCTGTTACTAGCAGTATTGGAGTTGTGAAAGAAGTATGATATCTAGGACTGTGAATGAAAGTGAAACAACCACATGGGTCTCCAACAAAAGTGAGTATGAGGAAAAAATAAAAGTCCATGCCATTAACCTGAAACTTGAAAAATCTGATTTGGAGTTTTCTACGGGTATTTACATGATTGTTCTGTGATGGCTAGTTATCAGTGAAGGAAAATAGTGCCTCAATTCAAAATACAAATCTAGACTTACATACTTTGAAAATCATGTTGCTAACACACAGGATAAAGTAAAAAGTTAATTGCCTTGCAAATCAAATTGAAAATAAAAGGAACAAAAGAAAAAAACCAAGCAAAGCCTTCAATAATCTTCACTGATTGGAAGGAAAAGTTGCAGAACAAGTACAGGAAGTTTTTAACAAATATTTAAGATGACCTCAGACTCTAAATGTTGAATTGTGTCTGCATATAAGTTTCCATCACAGAAGCAGGAGTTAGTTGAATTGTCAATATCTCCTTGCTTCTAGTGCAATTTGAGATAAGATATATCTTGACTGAGCTCCTGTTACCACTCTGGTAGGGCACAGGTTATCTGTAGATCCATAGATGGCTCAAGTACCCTGAGAACTTGCCAGAGAGATTTGATCCTGATATTTGCCTATGAGAAACTACCCTCTAGTTAATTGTGTCGGACTCAAATATCTCACTTAGGTGAGTATCTAAAGTTGATTAGATGAACAGCTCCCTAAATCAGTGAGCTGCCAGAACTAGCAAATGGATTTCCATGACTAAAAGCCTGCAGCCTCAAGGTGCAACCAATAACATCTGCAGATTTAAGTCAGCATAGATGAATCCTGTTCTAAATCTTCCATAATGAGGGAAAATGAGTGGTATAATGTTCTCAATATTTTCCACAATTGAAGTGATATTGTTTCTATTATTTGTTGCAAAGCTGTATAAATAAAAATACACCAAATCCTCCGAGGTATATTTTTAATAAGATCTAAAATTGCAGCATTTTCAATAGATATGTTTACAAAGTACAATTATGGTAGTGAATTAGTTGGCTTCAGAAGGGAGTGATCACCACACAGAAACACTGAAAGACTCTTTGCAGTTCTGTTTAGACATTATATGGAAAAGAGGTAGAATGAATGTGATAATTTCTTCAAGCAGCACTGAGACATAAGACGATTAGTCAGAAAGTCATGACGAAACAGATTTTTTCCTTCAATATGCATGAATACCACACACCAGACTTTTTCTGAATCTATAGTTCAAGAGATTACATTATCTATTCCAGCAGTGATTATATCAAAATTTCAGCCATCTGAAAATAAGCTAACAAATCAAACCCTACCCACATTGGATTCAGCCTCTGATCTGAGATTAGAGATAAGGGTAAGAAAACTAGATCAGGGAACTTTATCAAAGCACAGGGACTCTTTTCTTCAGGGACAGCTCATATTTGTTGCCCAGGCAACAGTTTATGCAGTCCTCACCAACATAAAGAATTAGCATAAAACCATACAGATCTAGCATTAAGTCTATACAAGTTTATGGGCTGCAAGCAAATTAGTCTTCTCATGGCCTCTGTATTTGTCATTGTTCTAAACTGTACTGTAGGCAAAATTGACCTCAACATAAGCTGTTCTCAAGGGCTCTGTAATGTGAACAGACTCAAAACAGGATTTAAGGATGTAGAAGCATTGTTCCGAACTCCTGGATAGATGAAGAGAAGAGTAAGTGTAATTCAGCATAAACAGTGAAGATAGTAAGGACAAACAAGAGAGGTGGACCTGTGCAAATCTAAGTTCAACAAGGACAAGTGCAGTGTGCTCATTATCAGCGAGGTTGGGGGATGACAGCAGCACAGCCAAAAAAGACTTGGAAGTACTGATGGATGAAAAGGTGAACATCAGCCAAGAGTTTGCACTTTCAGCCCAGAAGGTCAACTGCATCCTGGCCTGCATCAGAGGAGCCATGGTCAGCAGATCAAGAGAAGTGATTCTGCTTCTCCGCCCTCGTGAGACCCCACCTGGAGTATTTCATCCAGCTTTTAAGACTTCAGCACAAGAAGGACACAGAGGGGGTTCAGAAGAGGGCCATGAGTATCAGGGGGCTGGAGTACTTCTGCAAGGACAGGCTGGGAGAGTCCAGGCTGTTCAGCCTGGAGAAGACAAGACTCTGGGGAGATCTCATGACATCCTCCTAGTATCTGAAGGGAGCCTGCAGGAAAGCTGGGGAGGGACTGTTTGTCAGAGCATGTAGTAATAGAGTGAGGGTCAATGTTTTTAAACTAGAACAAGGTAGTTTTAGGTTTGATATTAGGAAAAAGTTTTTCACTATGAGGGTAGGGAGGCACAGGAACAGGCTGCCCAGAGATGGTGGACACCCCATCCCTGGAGACATTCAAGACCAGGCTTGATGAGGCTTTGAGCAACCTGAGCTAGTGCAAGACATCATTACTGCAGGGGGATTGGACTAGGTAACTTTTGAAGTTCCCTTCCAATTCAATGCATTCTATTACTCAATTAATTCACTCCCTAGACAGATGTTTTAGGGAATAATTGCAGAGAAGGTAACTTATGGATAAAGGCGCAAATAAAAAGATTCCTCTTAATTTTTCTTCCTCTTTCTTTTACACCTGCTCATGCATGAAGCAGTCATTCTCCTGATGGACTTGATATGCTGGTGGCCTCTCAGATTCTAGGCACTCCTAGGTGTGTGGCAATTAAGGCACTGAGTTAAGGAGCAGGACTGACTCAGCATCTGTTTTTCATTCCATTTAGCTTTGTATTTGATTCACCCCTGTGTGTGTTTCTTTTTATAATTTATGTGTGAACTGACTGCAGATGCTGCTTGATTTAGCAGTATCCCAGCTGCCAACAGGCTAGAAACTTACTTCTCCTTAAACACTTTATTTAGAAATTGCTTGCCTAGCCTTTCTACAAGACAGACTAATTTGGAACTATTTCAGTCATCTAACACTGTCAATGTATAATGCTTAGCATTTATTTTGAAATAGTGTATGTAAAGCGCACAACCAGAAGTCCAGGATGAGAAATGAAAACTCACTAAATCCATTTCTGCCTTTCAGTCCATTTGGTGATGAAAAATAGAAAAATATTAGTACAGAGAGCTTTGTTGGCAAACTGACCTACTTCAATTTCCCTAATGATACCCATTACTTAAAGTTACTGTATAAAAGCTTAGGTTTTCAGCAGTAGGACTTCCAGAGAGGTTCACAGAGGAAGATGAGACACATCCTGCAGAAGAAATTCTTTTCAAGGAACTGAGATTCCAAGGTGTTCCTGGCCCCCCTTGTATGGGAATGTTAAGAGGCAGCGTGCTGGAAAATCTGCCAGAAACTTTCATTTGAGAAAGACTTGACAACCACTGTGGCAATAATGGAAATATTGAAATAGAGACTCTAGGCATCTATTATTTGATACTTGAGCCAATTATAGGATAAATTTTAACACATCTTGGTATAAAGAAAGAACACAAAAATCATAGAGGACTCTTCTGCTATTTAGGTATGTCTTTCTGGAATCCATAGGGTATATAAAAAATTAATCTTTTATTTTATGATACATGGATCAAACATTAGACTTCCAGCACTCAATGGAACAGATGTCTTCAAGGCAATCTTGTGCAACATAATTGCACAGAAAAATGGCCACCAGTGAAATTTGTAGATATTAGTAAATAGTTTCTGCCTTATTAGTAAGAAAAAAATGTGGAGAAAGTATTAATTTTACCCTATTTGCTTACAAAGTCCTATTTAACTAACAACCACCTCATTTTATCATACTAAGTTTTCTCTGTGTGCTGGGTATGACTAGGATGTAGTTAATTTTATTCAGTGGTTTTATGGGGCTATGTCTTGGATTTGTGCTGATAAAAGTGTTGATAATTCAGGGATAGGGATATTTTAAGTATTGCTGAGCAGTGCTTACACAGAATCAAGGCCTTTTCTGCTCCTCATACTGCATAACCATTAAGCAGGCTGGGGGCACACAAGAAGACTGATCCCAATTGACCAAAGGAATTTCCCATACCATGTAATGTAATTTTAAATTATAAATGATAGGGAAAGAATAAGGAAGTGGGGGATTTGAGGTTATGGTGTCTTCCCAAGAAACTTTTACACGTGATGGAGCTCTGCTTTCCTGGAGATGGCTGAGCATCTGCCTGCCAATAGGAAGCAGTGAATGAATGAATCTCTTATTTTGCTTACATGTGTAGCTTTTGGTTTACCTATTAAACTATAGAGAACCACAAGACTCCTCACTTTTATTCTTTAATTCTGTCCCCATCCAACCCTGGCAGGAACAAGCCAGTATCTGTGATGGAATTAGCTGCTGACTGGAGTTAAAGCACAACATTGTTTTGATGCAATTTTCAAAGATTTGAAAGGAGCATTACTTTTTGTTGAGGAAAATATGAGAGAGCTTTTCTGTCTTCCAGTGTTATGTTTAGAATCTCAAACCCTGGATATACTGAATTTATAGGACAATTTACAAACCCACATTAAAGTTTCATCCCACCTTTTGAAGTGACTGAACATTACAGTAATTCACAGTTTGCAGCAGTTAGCCTAGAATTTCTCCAATTTAATAATTCTCTGCTTGAGCTGCTCCCCAATATAGCTGAATAAAATGGAGATTTTCCCCTACTCAAGCTTTAAAATATGTCCCTAAGATTATTGAGTTATCTGACACTGTATTACAAAATACAAAAATATGTGAAGGGGATAGGGTTAGTTTTTGCCAGAGTTATAGGTATTCCATTCCCATGTAGGTCATGCCCACCTGTAGCCTGGACCTAGTTGGGAAGGGTCACAGGAAGTCAACGGGGGAGCATGCTGTGGAGGGGCCAGAGATGAGAATGGTGGTGGCTGCATATGGTATTATAATGACATCTGTACATTCTCCTGCCCGTGTTAGTGTTCTTGTTGCAGTTGTTGTACTGTTAAACTTTGGGTTTTGCTTTTGTCTCAGTCCATGAGTGCTATTTTTCTTCTTCCCTCCTGCTCTTGCAGCTCGGAAAGCAAATGGGCTCCATCAGGCGAGGGGTGGTCAGCAGGGATAGGGAGGTGATTGTCCCACTCTACTCGGCTCTTGTGAGGCCCCATCTGGAGTACTGTGTCCAGGTGTGGAGCCCTCAGTACAAAAAAGACATAGAGATTTTGGAAAGGGGCCAGAGGAGGGCCACGAAGATGATCTGGGGGCTGGAGCACCTCCCCTATGATGACAGGCTGTGGGAGTTGGGCTTGTTCAGCCTGGAGAAGAGAAGGCTGCGGGGTGACCTCATTGCAGCCTTTCAATACCTGAAGGCAACCTACACCCAGGAAGGGAGTAAACTCTTTGAAAGGGCTGACAATAGCAGGACTAGGGGAAATGGATACAAGTTGAAGGAGTGAAGATTTAGGTTGGATATTAGGGGGAAGTTCTTTACTAGGAGAGTGGTTAGGTCCTGGAACAGGCTGCCAAGGGAGGTTGTGGATGCCCCGTCCTTGGAGGTGTTCAAGACCAGGCTGGACGAGGCCCTGGGCAACCTCATCTAGTAGATATGTTTGTTAGGTGGCCCTACTAGATAGGGGGGTTGGAGTTACATGATCCTTGGGGTCCCTTCCAACCCGGGTCATTCTGTGATTCTGTGATTCTGTGAGTGTGCCCCACACAAAGGGGCAGCAGGAGCTCTCTGTGGTCAAACTACAACACAGTTTCATTATTCACAGGATTTCTTTTTATTATTTTCTACTTAAGAAAAAAATAGCCATTTTGCAATTCCTATATGTCAATATGGGATCGAAATTAATGATTGATTCATACAACTCATTTGGTGAAGAAAGCTTGTCAAAAATAATGTCAGGGTGTTGTTTTCTCTGTCCAGATGTTTATTATGGTTAGAAGCATCAGTAGGATATTTGTAAGACAACTGTGGCAGAATCAATATCTTTAATAGAGAAAATACATGCCGAGGAATAAATTGAGCAAAATTTTAAACTACAATGACTGGGGACTGATGTCTGCTGCTAAGATTCAACTTAAGCAGTGTGTGCTTGTGCATCCTGTCAGAGAGCCTGGCCCTATGAATGCAAAAAATATTCCATTACAAAAGTAGAGAAGTTCAGCACAGGCAGCCACTACTTTTCAGTATACATGTAATGATAGGCCTAGTGTCTTTTTTTGTCATTGAAGAACAGCCTGTCAAGTGTACTTTCCACAGTGTCAATGTTAGTGTGTCTGAGAGCCAACCTATAAAAGGAGCTATCTCTTAATGCACTAAAACCCAAGAAACCTTGGGAAGGGATGCAGCTTGGGAAAATTCAAGGATTACATAAAATGTTACCAGCCCTGATTTTGTTTTCTGGGGAAAAGAAAGAAAAGGAAAGCTTTCCTTTATGTTTTTCCTGGTTTCACAGAAACTATATGAAAAATTATAGAACCAGAAGTATTAAAGGTAGTATGGTTCCTCAGTCCATGTCATGTTTATTTTTCCAATGCTTTATACAGCAGTACTTAGGTCAAATTCTGCTTATTTGAAATGAAACTAGGAAGGAGAGACAGTTAGGATATATGGGGGATTTCTGTGCTCAGGACACTGGGATCAAAGTACTGAGAATTAATATATGTGAGAAACGGAGGCCATAAGAGAACTGTAATGAGGTAAGAGGTCTTTCTGCTGAAGAGCTGAAGGACTGATGAGATTTAATTTTTTATTTTTATATTAAGATCATGTAGTAATAGTAGTGTGAAGACTTAGAATCATAGAATTATACAATAGTTTGTATTGGAAGGGACCTTTAAATATCATCAGATCTGGTCCAGCCTCACAATAATGAGCAGGGACATCTCTAAATAGACCAGATTTCTCAGAGTCCAGTCTAACCTGACCTTGGTTGGATGACAAGCTTGCCTGAGAAGGGACTCCAAGATCTATTTTCATAACAACTTTGGAAACCTGACTTCATTAAGCCAGGTCCCTCAAGGAGACACACATGACTTACTGAGCTTTGATGTGACCTATAAAAGTCAGAACTATTTGACAGAAAGTACGACAACTCAGATAATTCTTTTTGGGGGAAACAGTGTATACCTAAGTATGATATGCCTAAGATGTTCTATAATCCTGTGATTCCATATTAGAAATTAGTGCAGACTAATGAAGAAAAACTTACTCTTTGAGATAAACAAACTAGACACAGAAGTAATGCATAGGGTTTGTGCTTACATTAATTTTTACAAAAATTTCACTGTGTTCTTAAGAAAATTTTGTCACTTAAATGTTTTAGGGCTGTTAGGCGAAAGCAAATTTTGTTTAAAAGTTGGTGCAAGTATATTTTATATATTCTGAAAATACTAGCTTTGTTGAATAATAACTTGCTATGAATACCTTTTTCTTAAGCTTGCTTCAAAATTTCACTCTCATATTTACTTTTACCTATAGAGAATTTCATTGTTACACTTGCTTATACGGCTTCCACTACTTCAGTCAGACTGATTTTTTTTAAATTTGAATGCTAATAGTCCTGCTACCTAAATGCTTTCCCCTGAATATTTAATATTTGTGCTATGGATGACCTGATTTATGATTATAATTCTGTAGAAATGCTTCAACTGATTCCAAAAGCCTTCTCTGGTGTGTAATACTTTTCAGTAAAAATCTCTCCGCTTTCAACATTTTTCTTCACTGCTTTTGTCATCCACTATATTTTTCCCCCTTTCTTTTTGTCATTGATCTTTATGCATGACTGAAAAATGGACCTACTGTAACTGTTCTAAGTCTTAATCTCTGCAGAATGATCCTTCATCTTTCACTTCTTCAATTATGGTCATGTGGATCCAGTTTGCAGTATCTTTTTCACTATTACACTACACTTGAGATATCTAGAGCATAAAAGAAATGTCAGTGTGGAAGCTAAGATTTTCCTTTATACAATAAAGAAAAATAATCTGTAATCTAGGATACTTGGGTAAAATAAAAGAAAAGGCTAAAGAAAATCTGCTGCTGTAACTAAGAGGTCTGGGTTCACAGTTTCAAGGAGATAGATCTTTCCTACTTTAAGTCAAATAAAATCTTTCTCTCAGGATTATTTTCCAAACAGTGACCCTCTAACTTCTCTCCTTTTTTTTTTTTCAATGTGATATTTCTGCATAATTTCCTCTATACACAGGATTCCAACTATTTTCATGTAAATGACTCAGAGTTCTCACTTTTTGGTTTTGACCTCTTTCCTCTGTTTAATCCATCATCTATCATTTTCATTTTAACATGGACCATAATGATGTTCCTATTTTCTTGTAATAATCCTTAGGGGGGGACTGCAGAAAATAGAATTATTCATATGAATAAGGCAATTAGATTTTAGCTTTGAGATTTTCTACCTGTGTTTTGAATCTGAGAGCAAGGTGACTATTCCAATCAACAAGTTGCAAAATTGTTCTATAGCTTGCATAGCTGTGTAGATTTTCTTTCTTATTAAATGTTTAAAGAAAATGTGCAAGGCACTATCATATGTAAGTTGCATAGGATCTTATAATTTGTTGGTACACACTTTTACTCCTGCACAAAGACAAAGCATATAATCTTTTAAAGAAATGCATTGAATTAATTTATTTTTTTTAGCCCATATTTCTCAGACAGGCATTTTCACAGTCTCATTTCTCTGAGTAATGTTAATTTTAATATGTGATTCAAATTTATTTACAGGGTTTTTTTTATTTCTTTATTTTCTGTATTTTTCCTTACCCTAATCTTATTTCTAGTGCTAATATTTGAGTCAACATTATGGTTCAACCTACCCAAGGGTCTTCAGAAGCTGGATATGCAATACCTGAATGAAATACACAGAAATTCCCCATCTCAGCTCTAAATAATAAAGTGGCACTGGATAGTAACAGCAGTACACACATTTCTACCTCAGCAATAAATATATGGTAAGCTGAAAGTATATCTACACATCTAAATTTGGTTAATGATTCTGGTTGCATGGGGCACATAGTGCAGAGTGATTTGTAGCCCTACCTTGACAGCAGGATGACTCACACTATGTAGTACTTATAGAGTACTCCTGTGAATTAAATGTGGTAGCCCTGATTGCTTAGCATGATGGCTTGACTATTTTCTGGGGGAATTTGGGAAGTCATGGTAGCCAGATGAAGTCCCTGGTGACTGGAAGAAGGCAAACATCCATTTTCAAAAAGAGTAGAAAGGAGGATGTTTGAAACTGCCAACTAATCTAGTCTCACCTCTGTGCCTGAGATCATGGAGCAGATTCTCCTAGAAGCTATGCTATGGCACATGGAGGACAGGGAGGGGATTTGAGACAGCCAGCACGGCTTCACCAAGGGCAGGTCCTGTCTGACTAAACCAGTGACTTTCTACCTTGGAGTGACTACCAGTGGATATGGGAAGACCTGTGGATATCATCTTTCTGGGCTTGTGTAAAGCCTTTGACACAGTCCCCCACAACATCCTCCACTCTGAGTTGGAGAGATATGGATTTTGTGGGTGAACTGTTTGGTTGATAAGAGACTGTCTGGATGTTTGCATCTGGAGGGTAGCTGTCAATGTCAATGACTAGTTTGTGTGTGTAGTTACTACTTTGTGTGCATCTATAGTTGCATCTATTTCTGTTTTCTATTTCACTTTTTTTTTGCAGATTTCTTCTGTTTTTCTAGCCATGGTTCATGATTTCTAGCCATGATTTCTAAAGCATTAATGATAACTAGTATGATGTTTTACTGCAATTTTCCACACTTTCAATTTTCAAATGTTAATGAGCGCAGTATTTTGACAAGTTTAGTGTCAGATTTTCTCACTACTATACATTCACCGGTTTCTTTTGCTGGATTTATAACTAGTTCAGAAAATTTGCCAAGTTTTTACTAGTTTCCTTTTGGAATAATTCTCATTTTAGGAGTACTCCTGATAATCTTTTTCTAATTTAAAAGGTTAGAACCTGTATCACTTAGGTTGTTGTAAAAATTACATGTTCATTTAAAGAAAAGATTAGAATAAGACAAAAAACAAACAAACAAACAAAATGTTTAATACGTGAAGAACTCAAAAAATCATTTAATTGAAAATTATAATAGCTGTTAAAAATATTAAACCTAATTCTTTCTCATCCAAGGAAAACATAGAAGGGAAATGTGTTAATTGACTGGGAAGAAAGAACATAGCTGCTTTGATTTAGGATAGAAAAGCGAGTGATTTTGTGTGTTGTTTGATTTAAATGGAAAACTTGGAAGGAATCCAATTATGAATGAACAATGTATTTCATGTCATAGTAAAGAAGTAAATGTAAAAATAAAATCATTCTTATAATGTCAATAATTTCTAAAAAACATAGCTGAAAAAATACAATGCTCACAGTTCAGCATTTTAGTTTAGTGGGATATATTCTTGCTTAGAACAAAATTTCATTCTGAAAGGCAGCCTGATGAAGGAAATTGTAATAAAGTATTTTTTTTAAGTTAGAAGAGAAAAAATAAACTCTGTTAAATCATATTACTGTCTCTTTAACATCAGCTCTCTTCATCCATGAATTGCATCCTATATTGTTACAATACTTAAAATTTACAGTTTCATTTTATAATCTGTAACTTCAAAATTTAAGTTCTAGTACTGCTTAGTTACATAACCATATAATCATAGAATAATTTAGGTTAAAGGGACCTTCAGGCATCAGTAAGTCCAAAAGTCCTTAAACAGCCAAATCCTAAATATATCCAAGGACACAAATTCAACAGCTTCTCTGAGTAGCTTTTTCCAGCATTTGACTGCCTTTTTATAACTGATCAGAATAGAAGAGGTTTCAAATAATGATAATGCCCTCTTCTTTCCCTGTGCATAGCTAGGAGGAGTTAAGTCTTTCTTCTGTGTAATCACTATATAGTTAAAAATGGCTAACACATCTACACACCACCAGCCTTCTACAGGTTCAACACAGTTATTTCAGCATCTCAATTTAGCTGAGTTTTTTTTACTTAAGCATATAAATAATCTACTATACACTGTAACACAGTAAAATGAAAGGCTTACTAGCAATTAAAAGGTTGCCAGAACTCCCTGGTGACCCGCACTTCTAAAAATATATTAAATGGCAAGTTAGAAATCAGAGTAGCATGCACAAAAATTCATTTTCTTTTATTTCCCCTATTGTGGGCTAAGAGAAAAACAATTCTTTTTTGCTTTAAGAATGATTTAATGAATGCTTTCATTCTCTTCTCTGAAGAAATTTATAACACAGGTGATTCAGCAGCACTGCTTATGGATTTTGGTGTAGGCATGTGTCAGAATAAATATTTGCCTAAATTCTAGTGTGTAGCTATTCGCTGTAGCTGGAGAACAGATGAAAAACTTGTCTGAGAAGAAAAATTGAGGGGTTTTGTTGGGTTGCTTTGATGTTTTGGCTTTTGTTTGAATTTTTTGGTTTTGTTTGGTTTATTTGGTGGCAGTGTGCTCCCCTCCCTGCAGTGCTTAAGTAGTGGCTGCCAGTGGCAGCCATGATGGCTGTATCTGGCTTAAGTTGGATTTTGTTGGTGGGAATGACAACACAGCAGTGAAGGGCTAACTTCTGCACTGATCCAAATGTCTAGCTGGTATGCCAATATGACTGTAGATTGTCTAGGAGTAGCTTGGAAAGGTCAATTCTAGCCTGCATCAGACTAAAATATTAGAACCCAGCCCTTCTAAGTTTTCACAGGTTTTCTGATTTTCTGCCTTCAGGAAACTGGTCTTCATAGCTCACTGCTTAGAACAAACACTACATAACTAGCTCACTAATCTGTGTCTGCCTTCAGTGGAACATTTGTGACACCTTTCGGTGCTGTACATGCTTTTTAACAACTCTTCAGTATGGTACAAGTTAGATTCTCAGTTAAGGGAATCCTCCTACTCCTCAGGGACTCTCGTGCATTAGCATTTAAAAGTTGCTGAATAAAATTCATAAGGAAAATTGGAAGAACATGCCAGACACAAGCACTTCTCCCTCCCAAGACAGTCTCTCTGGCACTAGACTACAAAATCAGGCTTCCTTTCGCGTAGTTTCTCTCCTACCCAATAAATGTTATATTCTTTTCTGCATAATAGCATAGTTAGAGCAGAGTACTTCTTAATGTCTGTCTAAATTGGCTTCCAAAATAGTTTAAAAAGCCTGTGAATTCCCTCATATCATTATATGCTGACTGCACAGCAATGTTAGAAGTCTCTACTAAAGATAAACTAGGTATTTTTTCTTTCAGACTGTAATACTCAAATAAGAACTAAAGCTTTCCACTACACATTGCTTTCTGCTTAGATGTAACTTTCCACATTCAGGTGAAAATGCATCAAAAAATCTATAGAGAGAAAAGCAATAAAGAAAAGGTATGGTAGAAATCAAACTTGCACTTCTGTTGTACGAATACAGTAATATAATCTGTCTCTCCATCAGCTTCCCTTGTAATTCACTATGATTCTTCAGCTTTAATAGTACCAGAAGTGGAATGCATGCTACTAAGTGTACGATTCACCTTCACAGCAGAAACAATGCTTCATCCACTAGGTTTTATTTGCAGAAAAAAAGCTATTTTCCTATGGTAGAGATGCCTTAGAATCAAGGACAAAAACAAACTAGGTACTTACAGCTGTCAACAATTATGTTAAATCATAGAAAAGATCATAGCTGGTGGGAAAGGTTAGACTACAGGATTAGTGGGAAGCTTACAGGATAGCCTGATAGACATTAGATCATCTCTAGGCAGAGTAAAGTTCAGTTATTGAGAAGGAAAAAACATACAGTACAAAAGTAGATAATTAATGTAGAGTTTACGAGCTTGAATGGCATGGTAGTATTAATAAGGACTTACATTAGTGCTAAGTGACATCAAGATCTGGTGATTACAGTGAAAGTCAGTGGAGTCAATGTGTTTTCTCTTTACAATGCACAGCTTTACAAAGGTCAACTAAACTGGTAAGGAGGCTTTCTGAGTTCTGCATGCTGCTGTGAGAGATTTATCTTCAGCACTCATGAACTTCTTTTCATTGCCTCCTATGAGAAATATCCCAAACTAGCCCTTATAAAGGCAGGGATAAATTCAGTTGTCCTTAGCTCATTAAAAAGAAGGAATTCAATTGCTATGCCACATTATGCATCCCTAAAGTACAATATAACTTAAAATATAATAGTAAAAAGAAAAAAGAATCAGCAGGAAAACACCAACCAACCAACCAAACAGAAACTTGTAACACCATCTGCTTCATTATGCAAATTCTGTGGCAGAAAGCCACTTTGTCTTTCACATCAGAAAAATTTGATTAGAATTATATGTCCTTCCATTTTTCTAGAGATACTTCTTCCTATACAGTATTTATTAAGTTTATATTTATATTGTTTATATAGAAGCATAGCTCAATAAATATTAGAAGGCTTTTTTTTAATCTGCATAACCTTACATAAACAGTTATACTCTCATCATGCCTTTATTTTTTAAATTATATCAAGCGGATACGTAACTTTTTTAAATCATAGTAAGAAAATAGTATTATGAATATGAAAATGATTTGTACATTATTGGGTCTAGAGTATTATTTTGCACATGATTTCATACTACAGTGCCTATTAGTCTGTTGTTAGTCCTGTTGGAGACTTAAGTTGCTTAAGCACCAAGGAGCTTTGGATCTCTAAAACTGTATCTTACTGGAAGACCAAGTAAAACAGAGTGACTTTAAATATCAGATCTACTGGGTTAAAAGAGAGCAAAATTAACAGCTGTCTCCACTATTTTTACAAACCTGATTCTTTCCTTGAAGAAATGATCTTATCTTTTATTTACAGTTATGGAATAGGTGACCTTTATGATTTTAGTGATCTTCTCAGTGTCTTCTGCTCCACTCATGCTTTAGCTTCTTTGCTCCTTGTCTTTTCCTCTCTCTACCTCCCCCAGTGCTGTACTTCAGAAATTGCTTTCAGCTTAGTGTTGTCTTTTATTTCAGTGAAAGGGTAGGTGACTTCTGTCAGCTTCTTGTTCATCAAAGATGAAAGAAAATTATATTAGGAGACTGTAAATAAGCATTTTTTTCTTTCTATTTTTCAATTCTACTCTTGAAGTATGAAATAATATCCAGTTGAAATAAACCATAAATAATTACACATCTTATGGAACAGCACAAAAATAGATATTTATATGAATTCATCAGTGGGAAAAATGATTGAAGTATTTGCCCCATTATAGTTCCTGCTAGTTGAAATCACATATGATGGTAATCAAGCATGTTAGGATAAGCAGGAAAATCTGGAAGAACTGCTTTTGAAGGTACTCAAAGTTACCTTAATTTAGTGGCTCTCATAATTAGGAAAATCAAAGACAGAACCAATTTTTCAATTCTGAGCAGAATATTGGACAACCAAAACCTGCACCAGAGACATACAATGATAATTTAATATACTAGTGAAATATTTCAACACAAAGCACATGAACTGCTTAATATCATGCAACAATTTTAATTGTGCTATCTAAATTGCCATAGCTTGAACTGGAATTTAGCCAGGATGCAAACCCAGAATCCCAGTATTTTGTGTGATTATTTTGACTTTTTAATAACTCCAAATACAAAAAAACCCTGAGTTTGACATTACTTCAAAGATACATATTTGCTTAGGAAAGAAGGAGAAGGGATCTTGAAATAATTTTAATGCACTCAATATATAATTTACACTTCTATGTGTACTTGAAATTTAATCTCTCTTTGGTTTTATAAATATATATAATTTACTATTTTCTTTCCATCTTTTTATAAATTCTAAAGAAGCTGACATTTTCCAATAAATATTGCAATAATCCACTTAATTTTATGTCAGTTATCTTTACAGAAGTTCTTAGAGAAATGTGAATGTGGCTGTTCTTTATTACTTGGACCATTTATTCCCTTGATTTTTTTCCTTAGTCTAAGTGCTTCTTCAATTAGAGCAAAGTATCCTATTTAGGAAGAGAAATAGAAAGCTTGGAACAGAGATCATCGCATATATTATAAAGCACTCTGCAGTTGACTGCACAGCAAATTCCTGTTTCTAGGAAGGGATAACTGAGTTGGACAAATGTTTAAAAGCTGCACTCAGAAGAGTAAAACCTGATCTTCAAAAAAGCAAGCAGCTGAAACAGGAATATTTAAAAGATAGTTTAATTTCATCTCTTTTTCTAGTAGCATTCAAACAATTTAAATTTTACGACTAGACATTTTTTCATGGAGTTTCAAGGTACTTATCCCTATTGCCCTGTCTTGGTTTGAGGTAAAATAGGGTAAATTTTCTAGTTTGTCACTTCACTTTTCATCTAGGCCTCTTCTGTCTGACTAAGCTCTGAAATTAACTGTACGTTGTTCAGAAACTGTTTGCTCCCAGACTGATAAGACCTGATTGTGCCAGGGAATGTTATGCAAGAAGCTCTTATTTTCATTACTCACTAACGTGATCAAGGTTCAGAAAATTGGGGGGCTGGAAGTGGAAAGACATAGAGAGGTTCCACCTGGAAGGAGGAGCAGACAGGGCAGATGACCCAAAACTGACCACGTGGAGTATTCCATCCCATCTGCCCCATGCTCAGTATAAAAGCTGAGGGACCAAAGGGTCAGCCCTCTTCGCTCTTTCTTCTATGGCAGACACCTAGGAAAGACTCTGCCTGTCCATCTGCCTTTGGCTGCGATCCGAGCACTCCAGATTCCAGATCCGCCATTCAGCTTCTGTCTGAACTGATCCCAGCCTGGGACTCTCTCTCCCTGTGTCTGCTGGGGACACGATCATCATTCTGGGAGCTTGATAAGATTTTGTATACATTGTATACCTTTTAATCTTTTCCTTTTAATTTTATCTATTATTTAATTATCTATTAAAGTAGTTTGGAATTTTTTCTAAACACACAAATATCTTCATTCCTTCCTCTCCTCTCTTTTGAGGGGGGGGCATCTATCATTCAGGGGGGGCCTCAAAGATTCTGCCTGCTTTACCTTAAGGGTTAAGAAACAATACACAAGAGAAACAATACACATTGACTAAAATTAAGATATCAATTGTTTTAAATTCTAAGGAAAAAGATTATCTGTAAAATTAAAAAAAAATCTAAAGATAAAAATTAGAATTAAGAACACAAAAAATACAACTAATGTTTATGCCACTGACATTTTTTTCACCAACTAATGCTTTAGTACAAAGTTCTTTACTTTGCTAAGTACAGACCACATATTATCTTGGTTTTAGTCTGACTTTATATATATATATATATGTCTATATCTACATCTAAATGCCTGCAGACAAGCAGAGCACAGCCACACAATGAGACTAGGTCCACCATTTCTCCATTTCCCTTTGGCAAATTATGTGTTTAAGAGCTCCTGAATGCTTCGGTGATTGACACAGTTTTCACATATTGTTATTCTGCTATCTGATTTCTTTTTAATAATTGCTTTTAAATGCAGTACTATAAACCATACAAAACCTATACTGGAGAATGACGTGAAATGACCTTCCTCTCCTCTCTTTTGAGGATGACTATTACACATAAATGGAGGCTCACACCATTGCACTCTAATTTTATTACTCTTTGGTAATGCTTGTGTCTTTAATTACACTCCAGTGGAAACTAATATGTTCTATACAGTTTCAGTTAGATTTTCAGGATTGATTTTAGCAAAAACCACATAATTGGCTAAAACATATTATATTATATATATATACAATGTATATCAGTTGTTAGTTATCAAATAGATCAGTCAACTGTATCAAAAGTTGTATTTAAAATCTGCTTTTCTAATAAATGCAGTGCAGCAGCTGGAAATACCTGCAAAGGTAAGAGATAGGCTTCAGCACTTGCAAATACCTGATTGTTGCATGCAGACAAGGAATGTAAGTGTGATTGCATTTTCCCTCTCACTGTTACTTTTTTTTTTGCAGCCTTTTGAAGAAGACTTTTTATCCTAATTGGATAAATGAACAACATTAGAATGAGGTAATGGGAACAACCACTTAGTGTGTGATTTTTAGCAAAAGGAACACATCTCTACTGCCTCATTAGTAAAGTGAAGACAATGATACCTAGTAATGATGCCCAAGTTCTTTGTAAACTCTGTGAAAATAATTTTAATTTCATTCTAGAGTCTGCTCACAATAATAAACCATGTCATTGCCCGATTACAAATTTTTACAAAAGTGTGACACACTGTTTCCTCACTCTTTTTTAAAAGTGTCAGCAGCTATGAAGAAACATCTATTTTGTTTATGATTATTCTGTTTATTTTTCAAAAACTATGGAAACTGCCCTTTCAATATTTTGGTTTATAATATATTATGATTTATTATTTTCTGGATTGTAAAGATTGTCAGTGCCCAGATTGTTTATGCTGGTGCCTAACTCTGGCACGTATGTTACTACTTTGCATAGTAAAGTAGGATATACTGAAGCAGATGTTAATGTAAATAAGGGAATAAGTGGATGACTTCTAGAGGCAAGGTTGTGAGACAGCTCATGGCCTGGGAAAAACAAAACCAATTTTCTTAAGTGGTTCTACAGGGCACACACTTTTTGGAGTACCCAAAATAATATCTAGTGATATTATTCAATTACATTGTAAATTTCATTATATTTGCACTTTTTAGAATAACAGTGATAATTTCAAGGTTGCTTTGGATACATAACAGCTGGACATTGCCATACCAGTGCTACAAGGCTAATGTGTTTCACATGCTTTCAATAAGGAAGTTGATTTTGGCAAGTACACCCCCCCAGGAGAAAAGATACCTGAAATTACAAGGTACTAGGGATTCATTGTACTCAGCTCCTACAAAAGCAAATCTGAATGTCTAGATGAAGACCAGAAAGTTAGCTCCCTTCGTATGCTTGCTGTCATGGAACTTCCTTTCACACAGAGACTTCTTTTCTCTGGAGGAGAAAAAGCACTGAGTCAAGGATTATGAGCATGTAAATAAATAGAGGTCCCGAATGAACTGTCAAAATGGGTTTAGTTCACTGTTTAGTCCTAGAGCCTAATGCTCAGAGTGGTTTTGAGTGCCTCTCAGCAACTCTATTAAATTCACATTCTACCTGGAATTACAACTATTATAAAGAGCTCAGCTAAGAGGTAGGAGTGTTCACAGAAGCTAACATTTTTCATACTAGCTTTTAGCATTCAGATTACATGAAAACGCCAGGGACATAATTTTTCTGTCTGATAGATGCAGAAGAGTAGATACTTTGAGAAAGTGATTCATAGGAAATAAATTGTTAAGTTCTTTCTAATTTGGTTAGTAAGAAGCCCAAAATTATGCTAACTGACTACATCTGTCATTCATGCCCATTACATGTTCATTACTGGGAATTAAGGTAAGTTCTTCAGTTTTTTGAAAAAGGAAAAGAAATAAAGACCAAGGTGAGAAACTATATGCTACAGAAAATGCTGAAAAAATCCCGAAAGAAATGTAAAATATGCAAAAAGACAAAATGAAAAATGCACAAATTAGGAAAAAAAGACATATGGAATAATTCCCTGTTTTGACTAAGACCTGTATCTCCCTTGGTTTCAGTCAAAATTAGAATTGCTTTGTGAAGTGGAAAAAGTCCTTGAATAAGATAACATTACCTGGTAACAACTAAACCAATACATTTTATCAACATTTCTTTCTTACCAATCCTGAAATACAGTAGTCACTAGATAGAAAATGAACTCTTATCAGAGCTGCTTGGCTTCACTAATCTCTAATTCCAAGCTACTGGCCCCATTATCTGAGCATCAGAACATTCAGGTGACAAAAGTGTTATTCAGTCTAGATTACCCTGTTTGCAGTGTAAGGAGGGAGAAGGTGGCAGTCTCTGTATATCTACCCTTCCTTATCCTTTCTACCCAATAGGGAAACATAAAGCTGGACATGTCCCAAAATGAGAAGAAAGGACATGCATCTCTGTGTAAATAATGGAGAATTATTCTACATATTGAAATGCACTAAATTTCAGAGCCTAATCATTCTACACTCCTTGTGTTGTCAGTGAAGAAGCAAGATGATTAAATAATTAAGATGTGAATTACCTTTCAGAGGTGCTTGCTTCTGTCCAGTCATCATCCAGAGAGCCATGTCTTACTTTAATCCAACCCTCCAATCCAGAGATGTTAAATAACCTCATTTAGTGGATTAATCTTGTAATTTGTGTTTCTAGTTCTTCTGTATAGAGACAAAGATCTATAAAATACAATCTAGAATGGGAGCCACAGGAGATACTTGTTATTTGTAACCAATAAAAAGGAAACTGAAATTAGGAGATCCAGCTTCAGACACAGTGTTCACTCTTGGTTTACTTTTTTTAATTGTGGATCTGATTTTTGTGTATCTTAAATAATCTTATATTTTATTAATATTCACGCAGGCAGAGGTATGATTGGTCTTTTTTTTTTTTCATTCTGTCTGATGCCAGGTTTTATGTTGTTCACTATAGAACATATACACCAAAAAATATTATATTAACTATATGCTGGTAGCCTATATGCTAACATATTTTGATCCATTACTTAACAGCGATAAGTATCACTGCAGCTAAGCTACAGGTGACAGCCTTCAGATCACATCTATATACAACAGTTACACCATCAGCCAAAATGCCATTGGCTGCAGCTTGTTTTCAGCTTCCAGCTAGCTTTTACAGTTAAAATGTGAACATTAAAAATACATCAGGTAAATGAGACAGTACTTATAACTACATATAAGCACACAATATAAGTAGCCTACGTACTGTTGCACAACTATTTTTACATAATTATTTCAAATTACTCAAATAGCAGGTAATCAGTAGTATAGTCTGCATTATATTATTCCTTAAGGAAATAAATAATGATGCTAATCTATATATAACTAAGCATTTTAATAGGAATTAATTGCTATGCATAGTATTTTATTTCAAAGCAGTGTTTATGGTCTTCACTAGCCACTGAAAGAAAAAGATTTTTAATTAAAAATGGTCTTTACTGTTCCTATATCCATATCGACAGGCAGAATTCAAAATTGTGATCTCTTTACATAAAACAGCAAATTCTTTGTTGACTTGGTGTTTTTCCCTATTAGCTTTAATTGAAACAAGTTTCTGAACCATTGTCTGACATTTTTTCCATGTAATTTTAAAGCAAAAACTACTTCAAGAAAGAATAAAACGGAGGACTAAAATTAAGTGTAGAAGTGTTATAGCCCTTACTGTTATCTTCCAAGGAGATTAATCCTAAAATTTTAATGTAAATGCTAATTTATGAAAATAGTATTGAGAAACTCACAGACCTTCTTCAATAATTTTTTTTTTAATTTCACAGTAAATACATTAGAAACATAACTGTTGAAGGTGCTGAAGCCACAGGAATCAACTATCTAATCTTCCTCTTTTTAAGTAAACTGCTAAGATTAATTTAAACATTTAACTAGAATAACTAGAATTTTCACCCTGTACCCAGCATTTTTATATCTGCTAGTCAGTATTTGCTGTTAAAATCAATTTGACTGTTGCGATTGACATTCACAGACTATCTCTGATAATTCACTTTTGATGATAACTACTTCATATACCTTTGCAAGAGAATTAAAATATTGAAGTTTAATACTTATAATTTTCCTCATTGACACTACAGTGCTGACCACTGATTTCCATCTGAGAGCTCTTACGGAATTTTCTCTGATACTACACAATATTTTGCATGTTTGAGGAAGATTACTGCAGTTCAATTTCATTCTCTTTAAGCATTTCAGAATTTAAAGATACTTCAGGGGAAAAACCCTACACATATATAATAGTCTGTGGCTGATGTTCTAATAATGTGCTTTGAGTGTATTTTTAAGAAACACAGATTTTTCTACACCATTTTGTGTGTTACCTCATCAGTGAAACAGCCCAAGGATATCAGTTTTCCAAGTTCATTTATTAATGAGAATCACAGCAGAACTAATCTGTGAGCCATTTATGTCAGAACTGTTCAAAAAGGCTATTCAAATGAGTTCTAGACAGCATTACCTTCCTTCTTTGAGTAGTTTGACAATTGTAAGATACTTGATAATGTGGAAAATGCATAAACACTGCTAAAAGAAGCAGTCCATTATTGTAGGAAAATAAAATGCCAGCATTGCATTTTATCTGCAAGCATTTTTCTTCTCCTTGTGTTTTCTATTTGAGTAACATTAAGTAAATAACTCTGAAGAAGAGGTAGAATAATGATAAATCAATAAAAGTAGTGCTGTAGAGGAGGAAAGCAGTATCACTCTTTAGAGAGAATATTGTTTTGCTATTCCAAAAAGTTAATGTAAACTGTCTATGCACTAAATCATTGTGTCACATGGGAAAAAATTATCATTGTATTCCATTTCTATAGTTTTTACTGGAAGGATTGGCAGGAATTTACACAAAAACCCACTATTTTCCTTGCTCTTGTAAAACTGTTGTGCACCAGTGCCTGAAGGCAAAGCAATGTAAAGGCAATATAATGGTCTTTCATCAACTTTCTAAGAATTATTTCTAAATAATTGTTAATTCATTCCTGTAATTCTGTAACAGTTCTGTATCACACTCACAGCTGTTACTGTTGTGATTTACTTATTAATTATAGAGGTATCCTGAGTCTCATTTCTGATTAGTACTCCTTTCTAAAAAACAGAGTGATACCTCATTACTCTGTGTGTCTCTGGCTACAGCTAAGCACCCGGCACTGCTCGGCTTATTAAGACTTCTCCTATATTTAGCAAAATAAAGCTACTAAATTAACAAAATCGGTTTATTTCGAACAATGGGAAACTTTGCAGAACGAGCCCGTTTGGGGGGCTTTCCGAAGCCTGGAGAAAGCAGCAACGTCGGACCTCCCCTCGGCAGGTCCGGAAGGCGGAGCCGAGCGACGAAGTGTAGGGCGGAGCCGCTTCCCCCGGGTGCAGGTTGGAACGAGGTGCAAACGCATCAACGCCTCTTCCTCTCTTGTCCCCCTGAGGAAAGTGGCCTTTCAAGAGCGTAAACAAGTGGAGGGTATGAGTTACTCAGTTCCCTGTAATCAACAGGGTCGGTCATCAACGGTTGTAAGGAGTTGACCTGTTGAGATACATCCCGGAGTCCTAAGGGAACTGGCTGATACAGTTGCTGAGCCACTCTCCATGATGTTTGAAAAGTGGTGGCAGTCAGGTCAAATCTCTGGTGACTGGAAGATGACAGCAAGCATCACATCTGTTTTCAAAAGGGTAGAAAGACGGATGTTTGGAGCTGCCAACCGTCAGTCTCACCACTGTACCTGTGAAGATCATGGAGCAGTCTCGTGGAAACTATGCTATGGCACATGGAAGACAGAGAACTGATTTGTGACAGTTCAGGGCAAGTCCTGCCTGAGCAACATAGTGACTACAATAGAATGTCTACATCAGTGAACATGGCGAGATCCATAGTATCATCTTTATGGACTTGTGTAAAAGCTTTTGACACAGTCTCCTACAGCATCATTCTGAGTTGGAGATACATGGGTTTGATGGGCAGATTGTTTTGGGACTAAAAAACTGTCTGGATGTTTGCATCCAGAAGGTAGTCTCAATCACTCCATTTCCAGGAGAAGGGGAGTGATAAGTGGTGTCCTTCAGGGGTCTTTGCCAGGACAAGCGCTGTTAAGTATCTTCATAAATTACTTAGATAGTGGCATTAAGTGCATTCTGTTGATTGAATGAAGCTTGCGCTTTGCCTCTTCTCCTGGTCCTGTTCTCGGGGTTTTCCATATTCTGAGTACAANGTCTCAATCACTCCATTTCCAGGAGAAGAGGAGTGATAAGTGGTGTCCTTCAGGGGTCTTTGCCAGGACAAGCGCTGTTAAGTATCTTCATAAATTACTTAGATAGTGGCATTAAGTGCATTCTGTTGATTGAATGAAGCTTGCGCTTTGCCTCTTCTCCTGGTCCTGTTCTCGGGGTTTTCCATATTCCTCTGAGAATTTTGCCTTTATGGAGAAGGAGCTACTGTTCCAGACACCAATATGTTCACAGAAGGAAATATTTCCAGTCATTTTAGTAGCAACTGTAATCAGCAAGGTGATTTAAGGCTTTTCTAAAGATTTGTTTGTTAACTGAATTTTTGCTTTAGTTTTACAAGTATTAAATAGCCAAAAGAAAACTCTATTGGAAGAGCTTGTAGAATTGTAGCCACCGAAGAACAGAAAACAAAAAAAGCAGGGATAATAGGGTACCATTTATTAATTTGGCTTATCAAATGAATAAGAACACATGTATAATTAATTTTTACAGAAGATTTTTTGTGTGTTTACTTTTGGCAGTTTTGGTAGATATTCAGCTTTAGAATGGAGCAAAGTCTTTCTGTCTTGAGTATCTGACAGTGCAAAACTTTCTTTTCCAGACAATAAAAAGCCCTGTAAAGAATAATAACCTAGTCAGTGACTAATGAGTTTAAATCTTATCCGTGTCTTTTTTGGAGGTTCTGCGGTTATTTATTTGTTGTTGTTGCTGTTGTTGGCTATTTTTAAATATCAATTAAGTAGTTTTCTTTGTTAAGTTCAGATAGCTCAGTTTTCAGTTGGTGCTATATGAATTATCATGTTTATGATGTTTAGCTAATTAGGTTTTTTTCTCTGTAGTCGTCTGGTTGATTGATGTGACTTTTTACACTGTGTCAGCTTTTTTTTAAAAAAATGTCTTCCACTATTTCGTGGAAGTATTTATTTAGAACTTGAAATGGAGGATGTGCTTTACTTAGATCTGAAATTCCACGTTTAGTCTTACCAACGGTACAGAAACCAATGAGTAGCATTACAAGGCCTTGATAACTGGCCTTAACTTTCCACAAAAATGTTTAAATTCAAAAAAGATGTTTTCACACCGAATTAGTTTTATTCACCTAATTATTTTTTACATAAACTACACATTGAAAGTGAAACGGGGTTTTATTACTTCGTTGTCTTTATTCTAGTCTTTCATTCATGAGTTTTTGTCATTATTGTAACTCTTTACCTTAGTTTTCTAGTATCAAAAATCTACTTTATTCTAGTTCGTTTTGCATTGTGTATTTAATTTTACTAGATGTGTTTTGGCATGTGTACCTCATCATCAAAGATGCTGTGTAGCATATGGCATGCCACAGAGTCTTCATTTGAATTGTGACTGTTTTTGCACCTCCTGTAATGGTTTTTAGCACTTTTTGGCAAATACATTTGATTGTTTTCAGTTTTTACTTTAATTTGAAAATACATGTCATTCTGAAGCCATTTACATGGCTACGTGTGCAGAATGCCTACTGAAATGCAATCCCTTTAGATTAGATAGTACTTTTTGGTTTTTTTCAGATCAGAATTTTTTGTGTAACTCAGAGTCCTTGTCTTACCTTTTCAGACTATCTCCCAATTTTTGCTTTAATTCACAGTACATTATAATATCTTGTCCTGCAAAAAGAGGTCAGCAATACAAATTACTGTTGTCTTTGCGAGTGAACTGTGGAAATTTCACCAGTTCCTTTTGGGAACTTTTACAACAGCTGAAGTTACATGGAATTAATTTCATCCTTTGTGACAAAAGCGCAGAGGACAAAATAATCTTTGTTTTTTCCTATATTTCATGTTTGTTTGCTTTTTAATTTTGCACTAGAACTATGAGAGAGGGACTTCAAAAGTAATGTTCTGAAGGTGTAGTCTTCATTATTTTATGTTTTATCATTTCTCATTACTTAGTTTTATCAGGCAAATAATCTCTCAGTGAAGTCTTATGCTTGGAGAAATTACAGTGAAGCATTTTGAGATATTTTTGTCTCTGTGATATCTTTCGATTCTGACATATACCTGAAAATGTCTGATTACCTGTTTGAGAAACAGGTTGGTTTCTCTCACATACATACGTGTCCAGTTTACTTCAGTGCAATAAGTATGGAATCAATGATTTCTGAGCTCTTGAGTCATATGAATTTTTCCTTTCCCCTTGTTTTTATTGTTTGGGGTTAAGTTTTTTAAATTATTGTTTTAATGGAAAAGAAACTGTAATGCTCCACTTAGAAATTGTGAATTGCCATCTAGTTTTGATGCAGTACAGCTCTATAACTCTGACTCAAACACTTTGTGGAACAACTAAGCTGTCAGAAAGTACCTAAACTAGAGAGCCATGTAAGATAAGAAAATGTAGAATTGCAAGCCGTGCGTGGTGAGATTGTTGAAGTGGTAGTTCTTAAACATCTAAAGAGAAAAAAGACTAACAAGCTCACAAAGTTCAAAATTCCTAAGGGAAAAACATTAAATGGAAATTTAGCATCACTAAGGATATCCTCTTCTAGAGAGCAGTGGGGTCTGACCCTTACTAGCCTGGCTGACAGCTGTCTGGCCAGCAAGAACTCACTGAGTGTGTTATTGAGGTGGTTAGCACATGAATGCTCAGCACAGCATATTGTTCATCCTGTTTACTATGTTTACTGGGCGATACTCTGTCTTATTCTTTCAAGAACATGTATTGTTCTTATGCAGGGTAAAAGTCTTCCAAAAGAGAGTTCCAAAGACAAGACATAAAAGCAAACTCTAAAAAAACAAAAGTTGCCCTCAAATTTTTGTTTCCCCACTAATTTTTGTGAAGTTTAATACTTTCTACATGATTCTTCATAAAAATGTTTTTGTTTGAGTGTGTTTACCTAACATTATGATTACATGACCAGCTCTTTTTTTTAATCCTCAGAATGAGCTTTAATATAGCCATCTTTCTGCACTGTCTGCTATATTAGTTCCTTTAATGATAATATACAAATTTTGAATTATAATTATTTGGTATGAGATAGGATGTATTGAAGGATATCCTTCCTACATAAGATATACACTTTTTTTTCTGATTTAAAGATATTCCTGCTTGTTGGTGGAGGACTAGACTAGATGACCTTTGAAGGTCCCTTCCAAACTCACACATTCTATGATTCTGTAATTTCTAGTTGTCTTAATTGTAGATGGATTCAATCAGGAAACACGAAGGACTGTAAAAAGCTAGATGTGTTAAGACTTATGTGAAGGCTTAGCCAGGGTCAGTGTGTAAATGAGGAATAATTGGCTTTTCAAACTCTTGTGCTCCTCTGGTATACAAATGCCTTGTAATTTCTCTCTGAGATAACAAGGTCTTTGTTTCACCGATGCAAAGCTAGGTGTTACCAGCCCAATTCTGCGATCCCCAGACTAATGTATTTTTGGCTATCTTTTAGCTGTTAAATCACACTTTCCAGCATCAAGTGATTCTTATTGTTTATTCTGAATTGATTAAAACTAATTTGGGATGATTACTCAATTAATGCAAAGCTGTAGTCATCATTTGCCATGTTAATGTCCTGCTGTTTTGTTCTGGTAATTAATAGTGTGTTCTGCAGGGTGAAGGGGAGAATAATGAAATTAATTTTCATGTCCAGTGCAAAGGAATTTTTTTTTTTTTTGAGAATACATTAGAAAAATTAAATCAAAGCTAAACAGCTAATAGTTTTTGGGAGTACAGCAGAGAGAATTCAACCATCTTAAAAATTCTTAAGAATTCAGTAATTCTTTAATGAAAGAGGTCCAAAACTTGGATATCTGAAATACATTTTGATACGAAGTGGATTTTTGAATGTAAAAATTAGTAATGTTTGAGGTACATAATTAAGCACATTGCTTAACAAATGTAAAATTTCAATTAGAAATTAGGAAGTGTCTGTTCTGTCTTTCTTAAGAAGGGCTATAAACTACACTCAGTTTCTACCAGGACTGAAGCATTTTGATTACCCACTCTTTGGGCATGCACTAGAGAAAGACTGTAATCTAAGGGTCAGAGCTGTGACTGTGGTATAGCCAGAAAAAAGCCTTGCTTCTCCTCCAGGTGGTTGGAACTTGTATCTTGAGTATCTCAGAGGAATGCTTTGATCTACCTATTGCGTCTTTTTAAAGAATTATTACGTTTGTCAGACAGGACACATAGATATAGAAACTGGAGTATCTGGCTTGATAAACCATTTCAAAATGCTATGAGGCTGGTATGGAATCTGAGAGTGTATTTATGCTGTTAAATAGTTTTAGGAGGTGAGCTTGAATGACACGATTGCCAGTGTTTCATGACTGTTAACTTGTTTCCTGACTCTCTTTGGGCCACTGAGACACACCTATTAGAAAAAGGGACCAGTCCAAAGACATCTGGGCTACTTATACTTGAGGTAAGGAATCAGTCCTTATTTTCCTCTTAATTTGCATCAGAAAGATGTATTGCTTGTCTTTCTTCTACATAAGAGAGAACATATTTTGGCTCTTGGGATATGCAAGTATAGTCTCTCTGACCCATGTGAAGTGAAAGAATTTCAGCAGGTCAGTGTAAGAGACTACAATCTTCTGGTTCTTGGCAGACATGATTTCTATTAGCTTTTTGTCCACCTATAAGATCATAGAAACATTTAAGGGTTTGAAGGGACGTTTAAAATCATTGAGTCTGACCGACCCTTAACCTAATGCTACTGAAACCACCTCTGAACTATGTTGCTAAACACTGTCTTTACATTTTTAGAATATCTTCAGGAATAACTCAACCGACTCCCTGGGCAGCCTGTTCCAATGCTTGGTAACCTGTTCTATGGAGGATTTGGTTTTGACTATCCATCCTAATCCTCCCTTGATGAAATGTGTGTCCATTTCCTCTTGTTCTGTTACGTGAGAGAAGTGTCCCTCATAGAACTTGTTACAGCCTCCTCTTACTCAGAACAATAAGATTTCCCTTGAGTCCCCTTATGTCCATCTTTGTTAACCTTTCTCTGGACATGCTGTATAACCATAAAGTCCTGCAATAATGAACACAAACCAGCAGATTGTATTGAGGAGGAGCTTCACCAGTGCCAAGTACGGGGGGACAATCACTTTCTCAGTCCTTCTTGCTGTACTTATTCTGATACAGGCCAGGAAGATGTTGGCTCAGGCTTTTTTTTCAGATTCAGTGATTGAACTGGGTTATCCTACATATGTCTGATGAGTAATTGAATAAAAGGGATACACGATGCTCCATGTCCCTGTAATTTCAGACAAATTACCAAGATGGATTTTCTGTTTAATAAATGTAGAAGATAGCCTGGATTTTACTTCCATTAGTGGCTTAAGGAGGGTGTAATTATTACTTCAGATTTCTCAATTCAGTAGTTACAATAGGACCATTTTCATTTGATGTCCTAAATATTATGACATAAGTACAAATTTCATGTAACTTTGATGCTTTTTATTATAATATTTTGAGGAACCCTCTAGTGAAAATATTATCAACAGATTGCACAGGAGAACAAAACATTTTTAATGAAAAAAAAATAATGAAAAAGATAAAATTGTTCATTCTGTCAATTTAAGGACTGAACATTTAGAGTACATTGCAGTGTAGATTTAATTTTCATACAACAATAACATATTCAAGTCAAAGTGGAGGGGTTTTTTTATAATAGCACACTCTTCCTACTCAGGAGGGCAAAAAATGAGAAAAAAACACCCCTCCAATAACAAATAAAACCACCAAGGTTAAAAGAGAAGCTAGTGTTTATAATCAAAGGGTGTTGGATTTTTTTCCTGGTGTCTTTATTTTGTGAATTATAAAACACACAAACAGTCTCTTTCTTTAAATCCTCACATGGCTTCTGTTTGTTTCACATAAATTTAATGTTCCCTTCCATAGAACCCCTTGACATTTTAGAGCATTCTCTCTTGACAGAACACTGTGCATTGATATTGAGCATCAAAAAACCCAGAATTTCTCAGAAAGGTCAGATTTTAAGAGAAGGACTAAATGGACTGCTACATTTTAAGAACATTCTGACATAGCTGTTACGTATTTTAACATGGCAATTATGCCAATATGACAAAGGGAACATGATGCTATTTTTATTTCAACAATGTTTATTTCACTAAAACTTGGATTATATAATAATGTATGACAGTGGGGCAAACCAGTGCTTATAATATAGGGTGATAATCCATGAAAACTAAATTTGCACTCTGTGCAGGGGAAGGTTATTTATAAGTCGCTGCTAGGGCCAACTGTAATCTCATCAGGGACACATCAGAAAGCTCAGCTCCTCAAGCAGAGAAAAACACGGTTAAATTGTTAGCGGCTGCAATTTTAAATTATGCATGACTGTTGACAGCTCATAGTGTGAACAAATGCTACAGTGTTCCATTACGGATTTTCTTTTTTTTCCCCCTAAACCTTTGGTTTTTCTATACTGCATAAAGATCAAGTTGTGAGAAGCTCAGAGTTTAGGCTGACTTTGGTTCATGTAGCTTTTTAGAAGCTGTGCATTTATATTGCCATATTTTGTGATCTTATGGTGCTGTTCATTTACAAATGCTACTCATGTACATAAGGCACAGCAGGAGATAACAGCTTTACACAATTTCACTGGCGTCAGGCATCTTGCAGTTCTACCTTGTCTCCAGAATAGCACGGCCAACTGGCAAAGTGCTCCACATTGAAACCATAGTACTCATGCAAGCTGAAAAATAATATGGATTACTGCAGCCAGAACTTGGAGGCTGAACCATATTGAGGCAAATCGCTGTGGGTTTGGTATGTGCAGTGTACTTCCAGAGGAGAAAGGAAATTCTTCTCCATCATTAGTCTTTAATCTCATTCTCCTGCTTGCCCTAGACCAGTTAGGACTTTTTGCTGAAGTTGCTGTTCAAGAGACCAGGCAAAGACTGTCTATAGAGCTAGCAGAAATACTACATACCCAGTATTTGTCTCTGAGGTGCCCTGTTGATCATTATTACCTTTTGTCAGCCCTACTCAAAATACCTTGATATGCTGTTTAACAAGTTCTAGTTCAGGCTGTCCTACTGTTGTGAAAATGTGTGTGACTGGTCAGACTGGAAATCACAGGACCTTTGGGAACACAGATGTCCTGGTTCTAGAAGGACAGTAGCCAGAAGCTGGTGGGGAAGTGGGACAAGAAGTTGCTGTGGGGGAGTGCACTGCACGGGGCAGAGGTGAATGGGTGTGGTGACCATGTGTGTCCAGAGTGGTTGGCAGCCATGTATGGTATTGTAATGGTGTCTGTACATTCCTCTATCCATGTTAATGCTGTTGTTCTCTTGTTGCCATTGTTGTTCTGCTAAACTTTGATTTTATTTTGCTTGTGTTTCAACCTATGAGTTGTTTTGGGTTTTTATTATTTATTTTCCCCTCACAAGGCTGCCCCTCACAAAGGGGGCAGATGTAGTGAGAGATGTGTGGCTCTTTATTCTTTCTAAGGTCAAACCACAACAGCTTTCTACAAGCAACCAGATGTGACAGTCAGCCTTCAGAAGAAAAGTTAAGGTTATTTGGTAGAGGTCAGGAATCTGTAGGATTTAATTACCTGAACCTCTTATCCTCCTAATTACCTCTGTTTATGAGATAATCTCTTTGGTTTTGTTTTGTGTCTCATTGTAATAGTATTACTTGGGTCTCCACTTACAAATAGACTACTGGAGGAAGATACCTTACCTCCACATGGAAACAAGAAAATATCTAGAATGACAGGTGAATCTGCAACACCGGTGGTTCTTTCTATTCTTTAGAACTTTAATTTATTCTTGCTTAGGATAAGATTCAAGAGTAAACTTCTAAAGTTGTAGTTTAACCCTGGTAGTCCTGCATTTTGTACACTGGGTTGCTAGGTTGTGTGTCTTCATAGTACATTGAAGTTTGTTGCATGTTGATTTTTCTGACTGACAAATCTCTTACTGAGTGAGTGACATTTAAAGTAAGAGACCACAAATTTTCTATAATTGCAGAATATGCAGGAAAAAATAATTATCTAAGATTTCTGAAAACACTGGGCAACAATTACACAGTCTGTCAAGCAATATTCAGCTGTTAAAATGAGAAACTTGTTGAAGGCAGAAATATTAAAAAATGCTATTTGCTCTTCTTTATTTTCTGAGACCTCCAACAAGGACCAAAAAAAAGGTGTATGCATCGATTTCATTATTCTGCTTTGAATTTGCTCCATAATTATATGTTTGAGTTTTGTATTTGAATGAAGAGCTTTATAAGCTCTATAAGATATAAGATATAAGAAAGAGGCTCTTTATGGTGAGGGTAGTGAAACTCTGGAACAGGTTGCCCAGAAAGGTTGTGGATGCCCCTTCTCTGGAGGAGTTTAAGGCCAGGCTGGACAAGGCACTGAGCAGCCTGATCTAGTGGGAGGCGTCCCTGCCTATGGGAGGGAGCTTGGAACTTGATGATCTTTAAGGCCCCTTCCCACCCAAACTATTCTATGATTCTATAAATTCTAGAAAAAACCCCCACAAATAAATAGAACAACAACAACAACCAAATCCCATCATTTAATTTTGATGTATCCCCAAGGCTTGCTGTGTAGTTTATATTTAGCATCAGAGCAAGATCTGAGTTTACTATGCAAATGTCAGGAAAATGACTTATGAATAACTACTATCCTAAAATCTACATGGGAAGGGCTGTTTACTTCAGCTGCATTGTAGCTTTTGCTATATCTTGGTACCTAATCATTATTTACAAATTATCTCCAACATAGATGAGAATCCTCATCTGAGACAATCCTTTAAATCATCCTATTTATTTACATTGTAAGAGTTGCTAAATGCTGCATCTGGATCTTCACATTTTGTGAATGACTGATGCTTAAAACAGCTATGGATCCTTATGCAAACTAAGAGTGACCGTAAATTTATAGAAATATTTTAGTATATATTCTGTATTGTATATTATGAACACATCAAAGCTTTATTGTTTATATTTTAAACAAATACTCATTATAGATTGCATTCATCATTGAATAAGAGAAAATATCAGATTAGCTTAATACAGCAGCTCTTCGACAGCTAGGCTAAGAGATAATGGTTTGTTGGCACACTGAAATTTGAGAGTGAGTTTTGTCCAGTCTGGCAGCATGTAGTAATCTATTAAAGAATAGTTTGCCATATGAAGTGAAAAGCACCATAACATAAAAAGATAGCTATCTGTGATCCTATGCAAGATCAGAAACGAGCTAGATATAGCATCCAGAGGGTAGCTGTCAACGGCTCAGTGTCCAGATGGAGAGGAGTGATGAGTTGTGTCTCTCGGAGATCCTTACTGGACGCTAGAAGGTCCCTTCCAACTCAATGGAATCTATGACTGTTGCAATCAGTGGGGAAAGCAGCCCATGCTAAAAGTTGCAAAGGCTGCACATCTGATGGAAAGCTAGTCCAGTTCAAAAGTTAAGGAGTAACTGCTGGTTTATCCTCTGACGTGCTATCATGAAGTTCTCAGTTCACTTAAGCAATACTGCAGATAGAAGTTTAGAAATGCTGTGCCATGATTCAAAAAGGCAAGTGAGATCATATAACCTTTAGGTAGTTAATCTGAAGATAGTCCCTGATCTGTAATCTTTTGGTTAAGATTTAAAGGAGGCTAATATGCTTAATGTCAGTCAAAACTGCGATAGAAAAATTAGTCTTGCCTAAAAGATTTATTTTCTCTCTCATAGGATCTTCAATTCTCAAGGCTTTTGTTGAGTATTCAAATTCTTCTGTGTAAAACCTCTGATTAAGAACACTTTTATACATACACATTAAAAATTTACATAGCACAGTATGAATTTGTTTTAGATACATAATTATAATCTCAAATTCTGCTAGTGGGATATTGATTGAAAGGCTGTTTTTGCTATAGTTGAAAGGTAATCACTTCTACTACCACCTCTGATAAGCAGCCTTTCCTCGGGGAATAACTTCTAAATAAATTTAAAATTGTCATTGCTGAAGCATTAATAGGATACAAAGATAGGTGAAATATTTACAATGAATTCAGAGTGATTGGATGAGTTGAACTCCTGTGAACTTTTAAACAAGCTGCTTGTTGGAATGCAGTGGAATGCAGCTACAGGACTTAGATTAAAGAAAGCAGAAAGCAGTACTGGAAAATGGGGACGTATCCTTGAAAAATAACTGTTTACAGCAGATAATGAACTTGCTCTGAGCTTTCACTGTGATTTGGGGTTAAAGATTCATAAAATGTTTTATAAAAACTGATTAGATTGAATAGACAGAATATGTACACTTCAGGGAAAAACACTAACTTCTGCTAGTTTATTTGATCTAGGCAAGAGGCTGTATTACAGAACTATTGACAGAAAGCTAAACCAAAATACAGTTGAAGGTGAAGTGTGGCAAAAATGTTTTACAGTGGAATAAAAAATACCTGAAGTAGTCATCACTGTATTTGTTTAGTCTTCCTTTCCCCCTATAAGGATTTACACATGTTGTGGGTGTAATCACCGAAAAAGTAATGGTTAGTCTCAGATTTCTACAGGTCCTTAATGGCTGAAGTATCTTCATTTAAAATTCTGTAATTTTAAATAGATCAATATTATAGAAAACTAAATGGTGGCACTCTCCAAATGCATTGTTTTCATTTAAAAGAAGCTGCATCTCTTTTTTGAAAACATGGGAATTTTCACAAAGAATCAAATAAAATAAATATGTCAGACATGTCCAGAGACTAGGTAGTGGAGAGGTAGCTGAAGGAAAAAAAAAAAAAAAAGATTAAAAACAAGGAAAAGATGGACCACTGCGGTAGGTCTTGTGTTTTAATCCATTGTTTTAGCCAGAACAGCTGCAATGCTACTGTCAAAGTTCAGAAATATCGGAAATAAAATAATTAAATCTGAAATAAAAAATAAATGAATTGAAAGTTAAGGAATGAAAACAAAAAAACAACAAATAGAAGGACAGAAGAAATTCTGTTGTTAAGATCAGATGACTGTGCATACTTCAGCGTCATAGCAATGACCAAAATTTACCTGAGATTTTTTTCTTGATTAGTTATGGAGAAGATTTAGTAAATTGTGGCAAATTGTCATCATAATATTAATCTCTTTTGGTGCTTTTTGAATGCCAGTGCATCAAAAAGATGTATAAGTTGAAACAAAAAACAAGGCGAAAGGCTGAAGAATCATGCCTATGTAGAAACTGAAAGAATATCTTTCATTGTGTACTGATATTAATCAGCACCAGGTAAAATTCTGTTACCTGGAAGATTAAGCAGCTGATGCAACAGAATTTTCATGGCTAGCTTCTAGGATTCTTTGAAATATTGTGTTGTATAATTAAAGTAAAATCCTTTTGAAAATACTCATTAAATATTCTGCGTAAGAACAGAGAACTTAATGCCAGTGTTTCAGAGAGAGGAGAGCTACCTAGTGTCAACTAAAAATATTTCAACAATGTTTTCAACAAATGAGTTAAGATTGAAACTGAGTATGAGAAATGGAGGAAGAAACCCTGGTGTTTTAATTTGTCTTACAAACCCTTTTATTTTTGGCAGTAAATTAAATTAATATTCTACAAGGTGAGTATGTTTTGTCTGCAACACAAGTTGGTGGGTAACCTACCAGTCTTTAACTGGACCCACAAGTTAATTCATCATATTTTCTTCTCCTGTCCCACTGAGGAGGTAGAAGGTTGGAAGCTTGGCTGATGGCCATGTCTAATGCATGTGATGAGTGTCTCTTCACAAATCAAGTGAATGATCCTGGTTTGAAATCGTACAAAATTCTGAAAGCATAGAAAGACTAATAAAATTATACTAGCTTTTAAATATAAAAGCTTCCTGAATATGCAGTAGTTTTAATGTGAATTTGAAAAGGAGTCCTCAAGGCCAAAACTAAAAGATACATGGTCACAGATGTGGCTTATTCGGTATCAGGGAATGTCTGATTCTTAGGTCACACTATTACAAGTCTGACAGTCTTACCTTCTCTCATGGCTTTTTATAGTCTCTAAAGTAGAATAAATAGCTAAATACAGGTACTGAAGTGCACTTATTATTTATAACTGGATACTTTTACAACCCTATTAATAAGGAGAAACTATGGAATACACTTTCTTTGGAAGTATCATTAAACATTTTTTCTGCAAACAACTATCAAAAAACCAAAGGAATTGAATTTTAAAAAATACTGCAATATGGTGTACATATGCATTTAATATCAATACTTTTATGCTACATTTCTGTGCCAATCTCTTTTCATGTTGTAACGGTGGATGGACAATTGGAGATTATGTGATGATGTGTTTTATATATGGAGATTATTAGTTCAGCAGTCTCTTAAATCTCAGGAGTTTAAGAGAGGTTCCTTCCACTTAGGGACAAACCCTAAAGCGATTATTATGTTCAAAATGAGCTGTCTGGGCTCAATTCAGTTGCCTATAGAATGACAACTACTTATATCTGCTGTTTCATTCAGTGTCTAGGACATCATCATGATTCTGATTAATACAGGATATCTTTGTTATTCTGGAGTGGGAAAATCTGTGCTGGGGTACAAAATGAATCACGTAACATGTTTGCATTTGAGCACTGAATTGTTCTCTGAGCTCCACTGCCTCTACCTCCAGTGGCTGACTATAGGGCATGCATATAATTTGTGGGAGTGTGCAGCTAAGAAAAACTATGTTTTAATTCTGATGAACCAGCAATGCTCTGTGAGTGTTCTGTACAGCCCATCAAGTTGATTTAGTTTAGTTCAGTATCAACCTATTTAGACAGTGGAGAATATTTTAATATAGTTGGCAGCTAGACAATCTTTTTGTGTTTCCAAAATTGTGAAGCATTAAATCTAAGGAGTGGAATTGTTTGAGAGTTTTTAATTAAGGTAGCTTCATAAGAATTTGCGTTTACATCTACCTGTTTCTTTGAAGTATGAATGCATATCAGAAGAATGACTGTAAAGCCTAAAAAATGTTTCCAGGAGTAGTTGAAATGAGACTGATGCTGGTGAGTTAAGGTTTTATCCACATGCAATATTTTGAAGGACTGTAGCTTCTATGTTGACAGAACATACTAATTTTTTCCCATTCTAAGCACTGGATTCATTCTAGCAGTGATTATGGAACAGCAGGTTGCATGCATGATATAAATATTCTTCGAAGAACTATGAAAAATTTTCCTCAAATAATGTATTATTGCTGTTTATATTTAAGGGGCATTCTTAGACCTTAAATTAGTTTGAGTATCTTGAAGTAGCTGCAATGTAAAATGACGTACTTGTGCCACATATAGACTAAGAGGCTCTTTTTCTATTATGGATTAATAGGTATTACAGTGCAAACAGTAGACACAAAAATAGCACTAGATGATAATCAAGAAAAAAAAATCTTAGTAACAGCAAAATATTCCACCTATCTATAATATTGTTACAAAAGATGATGTTAAAAGATAACAGAATCACAGAGTTGGAAGGAACCTTCAAAGGCCATCTAGTCGAACCCTCCTGCAATAAGCAGGAACATCCTGCACTAAATCAGGTTGCTCAGAGCCTCATCAAGTCTTGCCTTGAATGCCTCTAGAAATGGGCCCTCCACCGCCTCTCTGCGCAACATGTTCTAGCCACTCGCTACACTCATGGTGATGAACTTCTTTCCAATATCTAATCTCAAACTAGCCTGCTCTATTTTAAATGCATTGCCCCTTGTCCTATTGATACATACTCTGACAGCCATAAAGAAACTGGNTGCCACATATAGACTAAGAGGCTCTTTTTCTATTAAGGATTAATAGGTATTACAGTGCAAACAGTAGACACAAAAATAGCACTAGATGATAAGAAAAAAAATCTTAGTAACAGCAAAATATTCCACCTATCTATAATATTGTTACAAAAGATGATGTTAAAAGATAACAGAATCACAGAGTTGGAAGGAATCTTCAAAGGCCATCTAGTCGAACCCTCCTGCAATGAGCAGGAACATCCTGCACTAGATCAGGTTGCTCAGAGCCTCATCAAGTCTTGCCTTGAATGCCTCTAGAAATGGGGCCTCCACCGCCTCTCTGCGCAACATGTTCTAGCCACTCGCTACACTCATGGTGATGAACTTCTTTCCAATATCTAATCTCAAACTAGCCTGCTCTATTTTAAATGCATTGCCCCTTGTCCTATTGATACATACTCTGACAGCCCCTCCTTAGCTTTCCTGTAGGCCCCCTTCAGGCAGTGGTAGACCACTATGAGGTCTTCCCGGAGCCTTGTCTTTTCCAGGTGGAACAGCCCCAGTTCTCTCAGCCTGTCCTTGTAGGAGAGGTGCTTCAGTCCCTTGGTTATCCGTCCTCATGGCCCTCCACGTAGGCAGTTTAGTGGATATTTATGGTTTCTGAGGGAGCATGAAGGTTTTTTTTGATTTTGGGGTTTTTTTACAGTAATTTTTCTGATGTCTCTAAAATGTATATGAATGAAACATTCTACCATTAACATCTGAGTATTTTAGCTTTGCACTTGGACTAATTCTGTTTACATTAATCAGCTGTTCATATCCACAAAGTTCTTGAAGTTCTTAAGCTGCTTCCTTTAGAAGAGGCACTCATTTTATTGACCTCATTTAATCTTAAAGTTTTCAGCCTGATGGATTTTTATTGTACATCTGTTTTGAATTGCACATATGCATATAAATATACACATACACACCCAAAATCATACACCACATATCACTGTAATCAAACACAAACTCCATTTGGGAATTTATTTCAAATAGCAATTTTTCTGGCAATCAATGCTTTTAGGTTGTTTTTAAGTCCTGTGTAATACCAAAACCATCAGAAGTACTTGAGCATACTCTGTCTCATGCAGTGATCTGCAAAAGCAGTTGGATAAATAACAGTGAAATAAAAGCTTCCAGGCAACTAAAATGACACCAGATTTGTTGAAGATGCTTAGATGGCTTATAACTAATCTCTTTTTTACATGCTATTGAAATGCTGTTATATTTGTGCTATTTTATTAATAGAAATTAAATAAATAAGACAAATAGTTCACTGGAAAGATGTTTTCTGTGAGAGATGTATCACACTTTAAGGTTTTTTTTAATAAGGAGGCTTTATGTTAATCGAGAAAAAGCTTCTGATATCCTCCCAATAGACTTAAGGATATTGTGTTGCCACAGTTCTTATCATCTAAAGCTAGTGTTCCATAAACATGGTATTTTCTGTTTGATAGAAAAATTAAGTGACTCAGACATAACTAATTTCATGCTACTGTTTTGTTCAACCTTATACACATGTGGAAATCACTCTTTGTATTAGTATTTTGTGGCAGATCTTAATGTAGAAGATATTAATTGCTTTTTTGGGTTTTGATTTGCTTTGTTTGGGTTAGGTTTTTTTGGTTTTTGGGGTTTTTTTACTGTGTTTAAATGCTTACTAAGGAAAAATACATGCTTTGTGCATTTTAATTAGATTTTTATCTGAAATAACAGAAAAAAGCTAAAAAATATTTGTCTCTACCTTCTGCTTGTAGATGTATAAAAAAAGTAAATATTAATTAAATTATTTGCCCATGCAGAACATTGACCATTACCAGAAGAATGTATATCTATTACTGATTTCTAAACAAGTTGAATAAGGTCCAAGTAAGATTACTAAGGCTGTGGAAGCGTTTAAACTTCTTATTACTCTGACACTGGCTTTCATTATCCCTAGTCTATAGAATCACTTTAGCAGAAACAAGTCTGGCCAATTCATTATATTCCAATTTCATTATATTTATTGTAAAATAAATATATTTTGTTCTCCTCCCACCTCTCACTCTCTCCATTTTCAGTGGCTATAAATTATTAAAATACTTGTTGTTATTAATGTTAAGAATGATGACAAAAATAACATTAATGAAGGGAAACTGTTTTGACTGATTATAAGTAAAGGAAATAAGAATTTCTCCAGCAAAAAGCTTTGCGGTTTTTGAATCCTATTAAGAGGCAGTTTGGTGGAAATAACTAGTGTCTTTTTAAAAATTGTATTTATTTTCCCCTCAAGACAAATCCAGTTAAGAATCCAGTTTGCCTTCTTGACAGCTATCAATCAAGCTATTTCTGTCCTTTTCACTTATGGGATAAAAAGCATGCTTGAGACCACGGTATTTTAAAGTCCTATGGCATCAGAAGTGTCATTTGATTCTGCGTACTGTAAAAAAACGAAGAGGTCTGGCATTCCTGAGGCATTGAGAAGGCTGTGGAAGCGTTTATTGATGTCAGTAAAAATGACTGACAGCTTTTGATTGCCAAGACCATGGCACAACTCTTGATTATTGTAAAAATTTCAAACTACTAACTGGAGCCATGTGAAAATTTTACTTCAAGTAATTAAAAAAAAATCTTAACATATAAAAACTATATTTTCATACTTCTTTCTAGAATTAACATTTTTTTTATTTTAAAACACACTTCCAGTTTATTCTTTTAATAAATTTTAAGTGTGGTAGGGAAATTTTGCTGCTATTACTTCCAAAGAGCAAACCATCAAGCAACTATTATCCAGGTCTAAGAGTGCTTGATAACACAATCAATAATCTCCATAATTTATGCTCCTCTCTTTATCCAGGAAGTTGTAATGATAATATGCAGTAGGTGGGTAAATTACAGAAAATTGTCTGTTGAAATGTTCATACATATTTAAAAGATACAGATTATTTTACTGATAAACCAAGCTTTGCATCACTAAAGCTTTTTTGCATGCCATTGTTTTGATCCTGCTGGTTTTGGTCATGTTGTTAACCTTGTTCTTCCTGATTCCCTTAACAAATGAGGTTTTGAATGACTGTATTTCTCCTGCAGTTCCTTTCATATACAAGAGGACATGTGTAATTAGTCTGAGAAGGATCAGATTATAAACTACTCACTTGACTTTGGAATATACATAGAGAGACTTCAGCACTGTTTTTTAGATGAAGCTCATAATCATTGAATATGTGATTTCAAAAACCATTTGTTACCAGAGGTATTAATGTTACAAAAGCTGTTTTGACATTTTTCAAGTCACTATAAATAAAATCAAGACTAAATTCCCTTTCAATAATTTCCAAAGAAAATAACCCTTCTGCACCCTGATCTTTGAATTTATTCTAAAATAAACTATTATTGTTGTTAATGGTCCAGTGTACTAGGCTTTTTTAGAGTGTAAAGACATAAAAAGATATTTATGCTGCTTCTGCTACCTAAAGACATCACGCTATTGCCTCTTTTCTTTTCCAGGGTACTTTAGACTACTTTCATGGACCACTGTAATTTTTAAAATGTCAAAAATTCTGGTATGGCACATTCTCAAAAAATTATGACATCACTTTGAAAATAACAAATATTAATGGCTTTTAATCCTTCCCATGGCAAGATGCAGCTGTTTTTCCACATCATGTCACCAGAGACTAGTTTTGGCACGTATAAAGAATGTACTCTCAGATACAAATGCATGTCTACCTGAAGGTCCAAAGAAGCACCAAGATTCTTTTTATGCTGGTAGGGGCTAAGCAGAGGCTAACCAATACTAATTTGCATAATTTTACCTGGGTGGTACTTTATCAGGATGTGTATTAACTCCGTATGTTGTATATAGATCAACAAATAAAGCTAAGCAAAGAAACCAGCCTGACAGCAGCTGAAAGAAAACCCTAAAGCAAAGAAAATAAACAGGTCACGGAAGAGGTGACCATAAAAATTTTGTATAACATGGCCAATTCGGTTATCTGTACAGTTTTTTCAAAATGCCTAAGGGTCAAGTTTGTACAGTTATAATACTCTTAACATTGACTATCTTAGGATCTGAGCAGCAAAAAGTTGTTCCTTAAATGTCTTTGCTTCTTTAGCTTCTTTTGGCTTTATAGCACTATTGATCTTAATGAAATGGCACAATGCTTCCTACGGGGTCTTATGTACTGGGACTACTCAGAATGAATGACCACAGAAAATAATGTATACTTAATGTAAGACATCTCCTAGAATCCTTGGGAAGGGGGAAATATACTATGGAAAACATATTACTTTCCCCACAGCAAATACATTAATTCCTGAATTTATGCTTGCAGAAATTTACACTACAAAAAATCTAAAGGAAAAAAGCTTCTTATTTTCAGACAGGTGCTGAACAAATTTAAGGGAAACTAAACAAGGCCTTCATTATTTATAAAGTTAGTTAATTTTTCAGGGAATCACAGCAATTATTAAAGATTTGGTAGACTATATTTTGTCAGACAGTTTTTTTTACATATAAATTCTTCTAATGCATGAAAATAAAGTAACTGGATTGATAATCAAAAACTTAATCAGAGTTTTAATCAACAGTCAAGTATCTGACAGGACAAATAGGGTTAATTGTCAGCTGCACATCAGAAAAATTAAATGATTAATGAAAAAAATGTAATAAAACCCTTGCTGGCAGTGTTGTTAAAGTCTAACCATAGCGACAGACTGTAAATTTACAAAGCAGGTGAAAAGGAATCTCTGAGATGTTGCCTGTGATGATTGCATAAAAGTATCTGACAACAAGCTTCTATGGAATTTTAGAAGCATCTAAAGAAAAGGTTTGATTTTGTTGCAGTTAGGGATATCACTAAACTTACTTTTTTTTCAAATTCGAATATCAAAATGCATCTTACTGTGATAAATACTATTAATATCTTTAAAATATTTTCAGAATCATAGAATGGTTTGGGTTGGAAGGGACCTCAAAGATCATCTAATTCCAACCCCCCTGTTACAGGCAGGGATACCTCCCACCAGATCAGGTTGCTCAGCGCCTCATCCAGCCTGGTCTTAAACACTTCCCGGGACCCACAACCTATCTGGGCAGCATATTCCAGTGTCTCACCAGCCTCACAGTAAAGAACCTCTTTTTCATATCCAGCCTAAATCTCTCTTCTTCCTATTTGCATTCATTAGTCCTAGACCTGCCATCTCTGTCGGAGATGCAGCAGCCATAGTTGTATCTAGCAGCAGGGTGCTTAGGGTCTGGGGGCCAGAGGCAAGGCCATGGTCAAGGTGAGGGAGGAAAGACTTCTCCCAGTCTTACTGGGCCTTGGCGATGACCAGGGTTTCTTTGAAGAGGTAGAAGTCCCTCTTGTTTGTCTGTCGGCCATAGGTTACCTTCACCCACTGCTGCTGTAGGGGCTCAGGTGGTGAAGGCAGGCCCTGGGGCACAGGCTCGGTCTCATCCCTGCAAAGCAGATGGTGTTGTGCATGAATAAGGCAGCTGCTGCTGGACCAGCTGTGCCAGCAGCATGTCCCCAAGCCATGGGGGAAGCTCACCTGGAGCCAAAGCAGCAGATCAGGCCCATTTTCACCACCACAGAAGAAGCTTGATGATGCAAGACCGATCTGGGGCTCTGCAGAGCACCCAGCTGGCCCACATCAGGCTTCTAAGGGTAGCTCTCTCATAGAAGCACCAACAACAGGATGGATGCTAAGCAGGAGCATGACTCCCCTCTACACCACACTCTCCACTCAGCACGGTGTCCTGGCGCAGCAACATCCCCACTCTATACCAGGGCTATTGCCAGGACAGTGCCCCTTCCAACATTCTGACGTCACAGTGACAGTTGTGGCTGGTCATCAGGGAGGGGCTCCAGGGCTCCAAACTGGCCACCAGCACAAACAGGAACAGAATAAGAAGCGAAGCCTGAGACTAGACGAGATAACTATGTAAACATAACTACTAAAGATAAATTGTAGTAAACACACAGGGAAACTAGAGATGGCATAGGGACATAGCTATGGGATGGACAGCTTAAGAGAGTGTAAGTGAAAGATCTGAAAACACTTAAATCTAGGCCAACCTTTGGGGTTAGCTGGTAGAAGGTGGTGTAGACTGGAGGACTAATGAGAGGGTAAGAAACTGCCCACTATAGAACATGAGGTTCATGCACATCTAAGTAATCTGAAAGTATGCACACCCATGTGGGCTGATGAGATTCATCTGTGAATCTTGAGGGAACTTGCTGATCATGTTGCTGTGCCTTTACCCATCATATTTGAGGAGTCACAGATGAAGTTTTCACTGACTGGAAAAGGAAAAAGGTTTTGCATCTCACACATTTCCCAATAAAAAAGGAATGTCTTTGGACTTATCCCTGCTACTTATTTCCTTCCCTAGCATGAAGCTCTGTAATTTTGGCCTGAATCTCTACAAAAGGATACCTTCACATGCTGCTTGCCTAAATCAGGTTTCTGGCTGATAACTCTGTTAGTGCTGTGAGTTACCACCTTGTCATGTGCTACTTTCATGCCACAAATATATCTTGTTATTAAGTAACTAGATGTTCAACTTAGCAGCCTAACAAACCCATGGATGTATTTGTGCCATGCAGCCAACTATGTCTGCTATCACTAATACTGCTTGTGATGAGGAGGCAGTCTTTGTCTCAGAAATCTCCAGCTAATCGATACAAGGAACTTTTGTGCTTCTGAGGAATTGAGGAAGACTGATTTCAGCTTGGGACTTTGGAAGTATGGAATGTTTTATGATTGCCTGTTGTGGTAGGTAACCCTAGCCACCAACTAGAACCACACAGCCACACATTCACATATACCTCTCTCCTTTCCTCCCCACTCAGGAAGGGCAGAAAGAAAAGGGGAATAAAAGGAGGGGTTTTAGGATAAATAGTTTATTTGAAACAGTAACAGAAAAAGAAAAATTTAAATAACAGGAGTAATAATGATGTGCTTCAAGCAGTGATTACAGTTTTTAATTCCCTCAGTAACCCCTATTTATGTACTAAGCCTGCTATCTGTGATACAGAATACTTTGGTGGTCATTACATCTATAGAAGCTGCACTTCTGTAACAAACCGAAAAAGTCCATGAATCATCACATTCCAACAACTAAAAATAATATATATTATTGACATTGCTTTCATAGCAATCACTAGAAAGAAAGTAGATTCTTCCTCAGATGAAATCAGGACACAGCTTTTTCTGCTTGGAACTACTTGCTTTATCTTTTATTTTTTGTAGGTAGTTGTAAGCAGTGATCTGGGCCTGCTGTCCAAGAGGATATTTTTTTGAGATAGAAAAACAAGCTTTTATTTCAGTAGTGACTGTCAGGGATGAGTGTTTCTCATAGAGTGCCCTTATGCATCTTACATGTTACTCTCACTCCTTTGAAAAAAAATAGTGGCTTCCGGAGTCTTTTTGTAGATCACATAGCTACATTTACAGTGAAAAGATAAACTCTGATAAACAAGAAAGGCATGTGCATAAATATTTTTTACATTTTGATCTACCAATACCATGAGAACATCATGAAGCTGAGCCATTCTGACTGGAGGCCTCGACATTTGCAATGTTTTCCATTATGTGAATGGAAGAACAAAACGTCCTCAGGCAAATGAATCACTGTTAAAAATAGCCACCTACAGTGGAAGATGAGTGTCATTAGGACACCTGCTTTAAATGATAAGCCTCAATTTCAAGTGTCCTAATCACTAGACTAGAATTAAGGTCTCTTTTTCTGTGATATAATATGAAGACTCCCACTTGCATGTTTGCAGTGGCTGAGCTTCAAATGAAAAGGTGATGGGCAATGACAATCAGAATATATCACTTCTTGGTGATTATGATTTTCTGTCAAATGACAGAAAAGCAAATTCGGTCTTTTGAAAGCTGTAGGAGAGATAGAATGCAGGTGTAGGTAGGATAGCTTTATGAACATCAGTACCTACAGAATTATGCTTCACCAGAAAACAGGAGGACTGGGATGTTGATAGAATTGACCCTACAAACAGTATTTATGTTAGGTATGCTTGTATTGTTTAAAGTTTCTCTTGAACTAAATGCTTAAAAAACCTTAATGATTTTCTTTTAGTATAAAGTATACTTTAGTACAGCTAACTTATAATGACTTTTTGAGCTTTGAAGTGCTTACTGTATTGTCCATTCTGGTAGAAGAATTTTTTTTAGGAGTATGAAAGGTCACCAAAAACATCATTACTACGAAAACCTTCTTAGATAGAGCTGGAAAGCCATTCAGTGTGTCTCAGACTCTTATACACATCAAAAGAGCTTGGATGTAGTGATTGTAAAGGAATCTAATCCACACAGTGTTGTTTTTTAATGTTATAATTGCAGAGGAAATCACATTACATTAAAAATTCAAAATAACTGTTTAGAAAGTCAAGACAACAGGGATTCACAGTTCTTCATGTACTGCATTTCTCTCTACAAGAAATCTATTGTACTACTTCCATGAAGTAGAAAACATCTTTACTAGGGAAAAAATGCAATAAACCAAAAATACGTACAAGACCTCCAAGAGACTTATCTCCAAACATGTTTGGCTGCATCTTTTCTCTGGCGTATTATGTTTAGATGTTCAACTTAGAACTCCAGTCTTAGCATGTCTCCAGTTAATCAGGAATAGAAACACTGCAGATTACTATTCAGGAAAGAAAACTGAAGGAGCCATAAGCTATAACATAACAGATAAAAGCTTTTCTTATAATATAAGTTCATGAGTTCATCTAACTCTCTCATGAAATATACTTTAAATTGGATATGTTAATGGTGGAACATTGCATTTGATTTTTTCAAAGACTTTCATAAAATAATAATGACAGCAAATTATCTCCATATTAATGCATGTAGCTGTATTTAAAAGAAACCAAAATTTTTAAGAACATAGAAGTCAATATTTAAGCACTAGATCATAGAATAGAGTAGTTTGGGTTGGAAGGGACCTTAAAGATCATCGAGTTCCAACCCTCCTGCCATAGGTAGGGACACCTCCCACATGATCATGTTGCTCAGTGTCTTGTCCAGCCTGGCACTAAACACCTCCATAAAGGGGGCATCCACAACCTCTCTGGGCAGTGTAAATTACTGAAGCACCGTTGATTTCCTTTATCACATAAATTTCTAGAATCTATTTGGGACTCATTCAGATTTAGTTATTGACTGTCCTTTCATTCAAATTCACAGCCCAAATCAGGGGAGTGCCCCAGTTGAGAGAAAATAAATCCAAAACCTAAAGATGCCTCTAGGTTTAAAGGATTTAAAGGTTTCAAATCAGTGTCACCTCCAAGCATTTTTCTTGGGTACGAATGCTCATGAGTATATGTCTGTATAAGTCTGCTTTTATTTTCCTTAAAGCAGCCTCATATTTAGAACATGAAGTATTCAAAAGAGAGCATTTCTAATTTGTAAAAAAATGTACAAGTTCTATGTTAATTTTTTCAAAGTAAAACTTCACAAAAGTTTTCATTTCAAAAGTTACTTTAGAACTCCTATTGCACTGAGTTTTCACTCTGGTGTACCAAAGTCAGAATCCTAGTAAAACTTTGCAAAAAACTTTGCAAATAAATGTTTCCTAAAATCATGATGGAAAATTTGAGAAACTGATTTGTAAAAAACATTGTTATTTACTTGTAAAGATAAACTTTAAAGAACTAAACACTGAGATACATGGATACTGCTGTTTCTAAATTCAGCAGCTTTCAGAACAGAAAGAGCAAATTAGTGTTTTCAAAGCAAGTTGAAACAAGAGCAAAATGCTAGGAGAGATTTCTTACTATAAGAAAGAAAGAAAATGGCTGGTAACAAAGAAGGTAAATTTCAAATACAGAATCATAGATTTGGAAAAGACTTAGGAGGTTATCAAATCCAGTCTCCTGGCCAAAAGAGGATTAATTAGGTAAGGATTGAGGGTGAAGAACTCCAGTTCTCTCTGCTTGTACTAGTTCCCTTGTAGGTCATGTTTTTGAGATCTGTCTTCACCCTGGGGGCTCTCCTTCCAGTGGACTTCCTCCAAAAATGTTTATGTCAGCCTTGTACTATGGAGCCCAGAACAGATGAGGTTCTGATGAGAAAAGAATTACCATCTTTGACTGTTCTCGTGTCTGACCTAAGTCAGGTGTTCCTTGTCCCTCCATCTTCAACTTTTGCCAAATTTGCTTGACTTTCTGCTCACTGAAGTGATCAGTCTCTGTGCACTAAGGAGTCTGAGTTTGAAGACCAGCCCTATTGTGGTGGGTCCCTTTGTTCTTCAGGACAGCACTTCATTGGATCCTGAAAATTAGACCTCATTATATACCTAAATCTGTTGTCCTTAAGTTCAACTTTTTTTAACTTACTCTCATTCTTTTACCTTTGAAAGATCTTGGCAGTCTCTCAGGGACATTCCTGAATAAATGTAAGTCAATTATAAACCTAACTTCAAGAAGGATATGGAGCTCAATCTAGGAAACTACAAGCTTTTCAGTCTTACCTCAATCATTGGGAAAGTGAAGGAGTAAATCCTCCTGGAAATAATTTTTTTGATTTTTCTTTGGAGAAGAAATGGACTGGGCCATTTAAACTTTGCATTTCTAGTGCAAAATGAAATACTACACATATGAGACAAAGCAGACACATACACGTCACACATCTTCTGATGGTGGTGTTTACTATTAGTTACATTGTGGTCTTCAATATCATCAGCCAGACTTGAGGATGGTAGTATCCAAAATGGAAATGGACTCAGTGAGCAGAGTAAAACACCCCAAGAAAGAACAATGCAAATAGAAGCAGCTAAGGGATGCAGCAATTCAGAAAGCTGCATCCAGAAAGGTACCACTGCTATTTACACAGGTAGCCAAGAGAGATATTCACTCCTCACAGCTGTAGTAGTTTCTAGCAGTCTAATCCTACTCAAAAGGTGCTCACAGCTGTTATCTTTAGCCAACTCATAATTTAGAGTGAGATAGCTCTTCAGCAGGCACCAGGGAAATCATTTCCAGCTGGGAGCACAGCAAACAGAAGCAGTAGTTTGTGCAGCAGTTGGGGTGGAAGATGTCCAAAAGCTCTCCTGAGTGTGGGGCCGCTCAACACTTAGCAATGTGCTACAGGCCATGGTTCCCAGCAGCAGCGGAAACAGCTATGCCAGAACATCAGACAGCTCTTGAACTCAGATCAGACTCTGCAGGGGGAATACAGCAATCCAGCATAGACCATGGAGTGCCCAGTGCCTCTCTGGGAGCCTTGGGCAGGCATTTATGGTAACCTTGCCTGTGGGAGGTTTGTACTGTCTGGAGAGTTAATAGGTTAAACCGCTGTAGGAGAAGGTGAGCACATGTGATTTTTAATATGTGTCTGCCTTTCTTTAGTGACAGATAAAGATCAGCAAAATTCACATCAGAGAGGCTTTGTTTTATTCCCAGTTTATAGTAATTATTTCACACATCCAAAAATTAGAAATTATTACGAGGTGGAAGGGGGAAGAAAAACAAAGAAAAAAATGTTTTTCATAAGTTGTTTTTTTTTTGCACTGTCTGATAGAGGAGGAAGTTTTTATCCAAAAAATCAGACCATAGAGGAATTGAGCCTTTCTTGAGTCTGTTTCTGATTTCATTCAACATATCTGTCAGCTGCCTGGAAAATCTTAAATCATCCAAACTTTACTTTCATTTTATACTGATAAGTTATGGCAATAAAAAATACTTAATCTTCTGGAAGCATCAAGAAAAAAAAAACCAAAACCTCCAAAACTCTCCCTCCAGTTGTCCTAGAAATAAAATACATTCTCTTGTGGCAATTGGAGTGTGGTTTTTTATATAAAACATCTACTAGGATATAAAATCATGTGAAAATATCCTTTCATCTGTGGTAGTTCTCTGATTGGACAGAAAAGTAAAAATAAGTAAAGTTTTACCCCCTTAAGTGAAGTGAAATTTTCATCTATAGTATATTAACAGAACACATGAAACAGCGTTTGATAAAATTAACTAAGCATGGGTAGATAAGTTGATTAGGCCTAGTCAACTCATCCTCAAGAATCTTAAGAGTAGCAAATTGCTGATAATTGCACAGTTGTTTTTTATCTTCTGAACTGTAAAATTATTAGGAGGGACTGAATTATGTACAAGTCACTAATTTTAATTTCTTCAGTAATTCAGAAAGAAGCTAGAGACATTTCAAAGATTTAGAGGACTGAAAAGAGTAGCAGTATTTGCATTATAGGATCTCTGGGGACATTCTGTTAGATCCAACAAGGTTGGATTAATATGATGACTTCTTTTTGAGGCATAGAATATGTGAATTCATTTCATGAATGCCTTCGGAATTCACTTAGAGAAGCACATCTAGAAAAGAGATGAAGGACAACTATCTATGTTTTTAAAGTTTTATCTATTAATACCAGTAAATAAAGGTCAGGTACTAATCTCTGGCCATGCAGCTCAGCTCCATGGAGTATCATTCACAGTGTTTTGACTGTCTTTCTTACAAAAAGTTGAATTTAGCCTTATGCTGGCCATCTGTTTTTACACCTCTAAATTAATTATTCCTGTGAGGTTTTTTTCAGTTCAAAATATGGTATAAACAGAAGACTGGTGCTTGCTTAACAGAGAACATTTTTATATAAAACTGAACACATGGCATGCACAGTACTTGCATAGTATGGTGACCTGTAAAGGTTTTTGAAATACCATAACTGCCATCAATATGATCCAACACTGGAAGGAAGGAAGTTGTACAACAATTTAAACTTGGTTATTAACATGAATTTTCTGTTTTAGGCCATTTAAATATTAGAACTAAAAATATCATATATGTGCTGTGGATGTGTTTTTTTTAATGTAAGATTTTGAGTGGAGAAAATCTGCTGTCATCTGAAGGCTGCACTGTTCTGTACCATAGTTTAAATACAGGGCCATAGATAGCTGATTCCACATAGGATTGCATGTTATCTACTATTTATCATCACTATATGTACTGGCCAAAAATAGATAAAACCAATTAGCATTCCACCACAAAATTCATGCATCTATAGTAAAGTTAAAACAAGTCAGACAAAATTCTTGTAATCTTTAGAGAAATGTTTTTGTAAAGCAGGTGAACACAAAGCTCCAAGGTGGCCTAGACAAATCCATAGAAAGTAATACTTACAGTCCAAATCCTGGGACCTTATGGTCTGTTGCCAGCAGTGACAGTACCAAGCTTCTGTGCTACAGAGCTACAACTCATATAGAATTCTTCTAAAGTTCTTAAAATCAATTTTGTTCTGCAAATGAAGCCTTAGATTAACAGAACACTCTTGTTTTCATGTTCCATGTGGGTGTTCTACAAATAATGCTGACTTTCTATCATTTTAGTGATCTTCTTTACAGTCTTTGTCATTTAATTAGTTGACTTACATTTTTTGTTTCTGTCTTTATTTATGATGACCAAAACAAAAAATTGTGCCTGACTCAACTGCATTACTTTTTTAAATATTTTTTTCAATTATTTTTAATCATTTGGAATTCCAGTTGCAGTCTCTCTTATTTCCTTTTTATGGCACACAACTATTTTCTGAGGACTGAAATGCTGGGCCATTTTATTCAGTAAAAAAATATACGGATCAAGTGAAATGACCTGTGTTATACTAGAGGTCAAATCAGATTATTTAAAAGTCCCCTAGGTTTTAAACCCAAGGAAATCCTTATAAAATCTATCAAGTGTCAAATATTTTTAACTGTATTAAATGGCTGTCTCTTAGAAATGCTTGCAGGAAGATAATAACTAAATAGTGTTCACTAAAAATCTTAAATCTGAATTTTCTTCTGTATTATGAGATACTTCAGAGCTTATTTGTAATTAATCAGAGATACATATCTAACATTTTATATCTCACAGTTACAATACTTCTGAGATTATTAAATTCTCTCTTGAAATTCTTAAAGATTTGCAGGCTGTTACTGTATCAACAAAATTCTCCACTGAAACAGTATCATTCTTCTTGCATTACAGTATGCAATTGCATTTTTATTTATGCCTATGAATGTCTTTTCATTTTCCCTAAATGTCTATTGACATGAATTTATAGCACTGGGTAATTTAAAAGGCCAATAAGCTGTTTAAATGTGTGGTCTATTCATTCAGTACAAAATAAGTAATAAGTAATACAATCAGGGCATTTCAGGTTTTCATAAGCAGCATAGAAAAATGAGATTGTGCATTTTCTCATGGATTTTTTAAACTCCTTACTATAAACAAGTAGTATTTCTAGCAGTGCATTTTAATGGGAAAAATCATATTGACGTTCTCACTTTGTAAAGCAGCATTGCATGAGTAAAGTTCTTTTTATTCACGGCAGTAATATATAATATATGTAGTAACTATTACCTGTAATATACAATAAAGAAGTCTTGATGGCAAATAGGCAATATTCATGTGATATTTTTCCCTTCGTTGGCTTACACTGGAATGGCATACATTTAGAAGTATCTCTGCATTTGACCCATGAGCTGGAAATGAACAAAACAGACTAAACCACACAAGACATTGCAGCCTTCATGTTTTTTTCCTAGAATTATCATGTAAGTAATCCTGACTTAAGTTTCTTGCATCTGACATAATAACACGTTTGTCTGAAAACTCAACCATTACCCATTAAGAAGCCATTGATGACAAAACGGCTTAAGATGCTAAGTACAAGATCATTCTACAAGATCATGCAGATGGAATGCTCCGTAGCTGAAAACAGAAAGTAAGGAATCAAAAATGTTGATACAATTCACAGTAAGGAAACCAATTCCTGACTTCAAATATAAACACCTTCAGGGAGGTGGCATCCACAACCTCTCTGGGCAACCTCTTCCAGCATTTCACCACCCTCACCATAAAGAATTTCTTTCTTATAGCTAGTCTGAATCTACCCTCTTGCCATTTACATCCATTATTCCTAGTCCTCCCATCACATAGCCTATTAAAAAGTCCTACCCCTGCCTTTCTGTAGGCCCCCTTCAGTTATTGATAAGCTACTATGAGATTCCCCCTGGAGCCTTCTCTTCAGGCTGAACAACTCCAGTTCCTTCAGCCTGCCCTCATAAGGGAGTTGCTCTAACCCTTTATTCATCTTTGTGCCCCTCCTCTGGACATGTTCCAACAGCTCAGTTTTTCCCAGTGCAAATGTTATCCATTGACCTTTGTCTTCTACATGCTGTTGCATGTAAAGAAGGGAACTCCATCCTCTTTGTAGCCACTCTTCTTATCATTCTCTTGAATTATTCAAAAGAGAATGACAAGCATTTTCTGGCCACAAAATACTATGTTCTGTCTACGTAGTACAGCAGTTTTTCTTCTGTGCTTATTCTGCAACTATCATTCTCAACCTGTTAGTATAGGAATAATTAATTAACTACCTGGTCTAAGTACTGTGCCAAACACATGGGCATCACTACCTCAGTTTATGTTTAGATGATATTTAGACCAAGGTGCTTGTGTAGACTAGGAAGTGCATAAACACTACCACAAAGCTACTACATTCATTGAACGTTTTGAAGCAGTATCAACAACTATGAGTTAACTGAAACAAAATTCACCTAAAATTAATTTTATGTATTTTTGAGTAAATATAGATACATCTCAAAAGAAGACATTCAGTGAACAAGGCTGTAGCCATGTTTTCTCTGCTGCCATAGCTTGACTTGGCTAGCACTACTCCCCACAACAACAGGGTGAAAATAGTTCCTGTAGATGTTCCCCTTACTGAAAGAACTGTCTGCACGCATATCTGATAGCCAAGCTGAGAAGACAGGATGTAAACTAAACATATCCAGATGTAATTTATCTTGTTTTATATGTTCAAACTATAAGAAGGGCAAATGAGTTAAATGCTGAACTAATTTACAATTATGTTTCAGTGTGTACTAAATCAGGTCCATAGTGCATAAACAGTAGGCAAAATGGAGAATGCAAATTAATAAATAATGTGCTGCATAAAGCATCATAAAACACTCCTTCCTGAAGACTAATTACAAATTAAAAGATGACTATCACATTAACCATGCTTCACGCAAGTGGAAAATAGAATGGATTATAAATAAAGGAATTAATACTGCAGCTTCTGCTCACTTTTTAGTTTTAAAGTACTAATTACAAATTACTCTGAAGATATGACAGTGAAACAGTTGTTGTTTATTGTCCCTCTGCACCAAGGGGCGGATAAAACATAACAGTATTTGCTTACAGAAAAGAAAATGTTTTTCCTTGAATTATCTCATGTAACATTAATTTATTGGTATGTACAACCTGGTTTTGGATGATGGTTAATGGAATTTGGAGTTGCATAGACTTTGCTTATAAACCCATGAAAAAACTGAGTTGGAGCAGCTTCTTATTAACTCATCTCCAGAACTGTAGTGCTAACTGAGCCTTGCAGAAAGAAATTGTCATCTACAGCCTACTGTCCTCCATACAAGCAATTTTCTTGGGAAATTGTTAAAGTGATAATTTACCAGTATGTTCCACTAGTATGTAATATTTTGGTGAAATACAGTGATCCTCTTTTAGATAAGCACAAGGGTGCTTTTCTTCATCTTTCCAACTGGAATCCATCTTCTCTTCTTGAGGATATGAAATACATTGTTTCCAATTTTTGTAATTTTTTATGTTCTCCAGGCACATTATATCCTAAATGATAATGACATGTAAAGCTGAAAACAGAATGCCATATTCCACCCCCAGACTTAGCAGTGTTAAGTGAATGGTTTTTTGTCTTTGATTTTTACATTACAGTGTACTATTTCTTTCTTTTTTAAAAATAACTGTCAATTGTTATTTAGGGTTTTCTTAACAATTTTCATTGTAGCAGTCATTCCTTATAGCACTTATTCCTTATTCTACATTTGTAAAAACACTAGTTCTCACTCTTATCATAAAAAATTAATTTGAATGTTTGTCACAGTCTATACTGGCTGCTACTTGTGCCTTGATGAATAATAATAATGATAATAAATAATAAATTGGAGATTTTATCTGGAAATTGAAATCATTACAGTTAATCTTTCTTCCTCTCTCTTTCCTTTTGAAACACGTGACTTTTTTTTTCCCCTTAACTTCAGCTGTCCTCCCTGAACTCCTAGAAATGACAGCAATGGTACAGAAGGTCAGAATAATACATAGATACAGGAGAAGACACAAAACAATGAAATAAATTAATCACTGTGTCTGGTTTGTGGTGAAGTAGAGCCACCTTTCTCTTCAGTGAGCATTCTTACTCGTGCTTGTTGCTTTGGCAACCAAGGTCAGATAACTGGATTGTTTACCCTGTGGAGGTGTTGCCCCTGTGGGGAGGAGTACACAAGTCAGGCGACCTACAACTGACCAATAGGAGATTCCATGTCATCTCCCCTGCGCAATATAAAAGTTGAGGGACCAAAGGACACAGGTTGGCCCTGTTATTGTATTTTCTCCAGTGAGTTCTTCAGTGGTTTTCTTTCTTCACTGGTTCTCTTTCTTCAGTAGCTTTCTGTCTTCAATGCCTGACATCTTAGGAAGACCTCATCAACTCATCTGCCTTTTCACAGAATTGCAGCATGTCAGTGATTGGAAGAGACCTCAAAAGATCATCTAGTCCAATCCCCCTGCCAGATCACATAGACCAGGTCATGCAGGAGGGCATCCAGGCAGGTTTTTAATGTCTCCAGGGAAGTAAAATCCACAAGCTCTTTGGGCAGCCTGTTCCAGTGCTCTGTCACCCTCACTATGAAAAAAGTTTTTTTGATATTTCTCTGGAATCTCCTATGTTCCAGCTTGCACCAGTTGCCCCTTGTCTTATCATTGGATGTCACAGAGTCATAAAATCATAGAATGATTTGCGTTGGAAGGGACCTTAAAGATCATCTAATTCCAACCCCACTGCAGTACGCACCTCCCCCTAGCTCAGGTTGCTCCGTGCCTTGTTCAGCCTGGCCTTAAACACCTCTAGAGAGGGGGCACCTGAGTCACTGAGAAGAGCCTGGCTCCATCCTCCTGACACTCACCCTTTACACACTTACAGACATTAATGAGGTCACCCTTCAGTCTCCTCCAAGCTACAGAGACCCAGCTCCTTCAGCCTTTCCTGGTAAGAGAGATGTCCAATCCCTCGATCATCTCTCTGACTCTGTGCTGGACTCTCTCAAGCACTTCCCTGTTATTCTTGAACTGAGGGCCCCAGAACTGGACACAATATTCTAGACGTGGTCTCACCAGTGCAGAACAGAGGCGGAGCAGAATCTGTCTTGACATAATGACAGCAACCCTCCTAATACACTTCAAGATGCCATTGGCCTTCTTTGCCATAAGGAAACATTTCTGGCTGATGGTCAGGTCATCCTGCTGTCCACAAGGACCCCCCTGCCC
>VZTY01003009.1:0-64849 GCA_013400935.1 Turnix velox | reverse complement strand
TGATCCCAGTCACTCAGTCACAATTTTCTTCTGTAATTGTCTGGACAGTGCCTGCTAATGACATCTCCCTGGGCACTTGATATGGTTTTGTGTATATTTGAATATGTTGTATCTATTTTGATATTTCATTTTGTAATATTCATATTTTATTAGTTTATTTTTTTCCTAAACTCTTAACTTTATCTTTCTTCCTTCTCTCCTTGGAGTGAGAGGTGGTGGAGAACATCTGTCATCTTGTCATTAGTCCATGTGACCCAAGCCATGACACACTGTTACTTAAAAATCATTTTCTTATATCTTCCTCCAATGATTTTTTTTTTCTAAAGTTCTCATCAGTCTGGACAGGCTATTGGCAAAATGCTGAATCCTGTGTCTTGTCCTATCAGTCCTCAATTCCCAAACAGGGCTGAATGGTCCTAAAATTCAAATCACTATTGTCTCTGTTGGAATCAGTTGTTTACTCACGAGATCTGATCACAAATCCTCAAGACTTTTCCCTCATTAGCAGGATTAAAGCAAAAGCCACTTGAGCCCCTCATGCTTTCAGCATTCCCTCCTAGATCTAGATAGTCAACCCTGATACTTTTCATGAATCATTTCAAGAAATCCACCTGTATTTTCAAAAATTCATCTATATTGCGGTAGTTTTATGCAAGAGATCATAATTAAATCATCCCTTTGAAAGTCACACAAAATCTTAATTTTCTAAAGAGCCATTACTTTTGCAGGACAGCAAACAGATATATGTAAGTCTTTCATTCTAGCTGGAGCTGTGGAATTAATAAACTGTCTTCAGGAGAAAAGGAGCATTAGTTGGGTAGCTTCACATTCAGTGTGTTGCAATATCTGCAGGAATAAGGCAGTGAAATACCATTTTAGCAAACAAACGAGAACCATCCCATTGTAGCCCCCATTAAAAATAGATCTTTTTTTTTTCTCCAGAAGACAGAGAGTTCAATCAGCCATTGAAGTTTAAACATAATCCACATTATGTTGTGCCTCTACCTATGTAATGAAAATGTGGTAAAAGTGCTAAGAGCAGTAGACATCTATTAGAAAAATGAGCAATATAAACTCACACATGTCATGTCATCAGCCAGAGAAATAAAATATTTGAAGTAGCCATAGATCCGCTAGGGACAATAGACCTGATTATCTACTACTTCAAAACTTAGAAAAATGTTTCTGACAATGAAAGATGTTCCTGTTCAGATTGGATAGCATTTAATGGTGGCTCTGTGGATAACGAAGAGGCAGAGAAAAATGTATAAGCTCTTGCTACGGAAAACATACTGTGCAAAACAAACCAAGTAATATGTAATCTTAAAACAGGCATCTGATCCTTAGTTTTTTGTGTTTTCTTGTGTGTGTGGTCATCCCCTCCACCCCAAGACACACATTTTTCTGGCTTCAGTAGTAAAGCTGTGAGCATCAGTCTGCCCTACTGACCATTTTTCACTCTTGATTTTCACATTTGGAAGTAGTATTTATATAATTTCATATATTCTGGAACTAGAATGTACTCACAACTCTGCCTGTAATGAGTGAGAAGCGATAGGTAACATTAATGCCATTTACCTAGTGAATAAGAATAATGCAATGGAAAGTATTTTTCTCTGAACTTTCAGTCTTTTTTCCACTAAGAGGAAGCTTAGAGAACCAATGTTGATTAAACAATGGACTTGCACCTAAATATGGTGAAATATGTCTCACTGCAAATGGCCAACTCTTCTTCTGCATCCACTTAAATGCAAGTACAGAAGAACCTTGGATATGGATGTGTGAGAGGTTCCTAAGCACAGTATGCAAAAACAATATCCCTTAGATCTTGATTTTGTATTTATTTGAGTGCAAGTTAAGTAAGTTTAAAATCTGCTTAACCATCTCTCCTTCCTCATTTTCCTAGTCTATTTAAATGTGCTCTACGCAGCACAAATATATATTGATGTAGTGCAAAGGATAGTTAGGTTTTTTGTCAAGTGTCGATGTGTTATCTTGCCAAATGGAATACAGATTTCTCTAGAGGTGAAAGGCAGTTTTTGCAAAATGTGAATGTTTCTCCTACTATTTCTCTATTTAAATATATAACTGGCAAAAATCCTTTTATACAAATACCTATTCATAGTCACAGGACCAATCCCTAAAATACTTATTTCTCTCAGAACACAAAATTATTAACCACTTTGAACCAGACATAGTGATATCCAGTGCCTTAAATTATGCACATTCATAAAGCACCAGTGAGTTCTATTGGACACTAGACCAAAGAAATTACACCAGCCATGTTTCTAAATACCCTTCTACTAATATTCACAAGAATCTCTGACTCACTTCTACAGCTGCACACAGTTACAGTCTCACCCCCTTTCCAGTCATGTGGTTACCACCCTCGATGGAGACATAGTTATCCCAGCTTTGTGCACCCCTATTGTTCCCAGGCTGTTATTGCTCTACCTGCTGATAAGCAGATGGCCCAAAAGATGGCTCCATACCCTAAGGTAAAATCCCCCTGCATGACACCCCACACTACCAGCCCACTGACTGCTCTTCCAAAATTTAATTGACATATCACATGGTTTTTATTTTAATTTTTTTTTCTCCTCCAAANGGAGACATAGTTATCCCAGCTTTGTGCACCCCTATTGTTCCCAGGCTGTTATTGCTCTACCTGCTGATAAGCAGATGGCCCAAAAGATGGCTCCATACCCTAAGGTAAAATCCCCCTGCATGACACCCCACACTACCAGCCCACTGACTGCTCTTCCTAAGTGGGGAGGGTGAACCACCCAGCACATCAATATATTTCTTTTTTTTTTTTTCTTTAATTGACATATCACATGGTTTTTATTTTAATTTTTTTTTTCTACTCCAAAACTGCTCATGTTATTATTTGGGGTTTTTTTCCACCACAGTTTTTACTTTCTTAAAATGTTATCAACCTATAGACCACATCTTTTCTGGTTTGCCATGGCTCAGGGATTGTTGTGGACAGCTTTGAAGAAAGTAGATACATATTTACTGATGATGAATGACTTTCCATAACCAGTCTTGATCCATAAGTATCAGAAGGGATAAATCCAAGGAAAAAGAGTACCTAAATATCAAGACAAATTATTAAACCTCCCACGGGTGTCACACAGTGTCAGGCTTTAGCTGCCAGAAATTTATCTGTTGTTATATTTTTCAGGTATAGACCTACAATCTATAAACTTAATGGGGAAAAAAAGTGGGAATGTAGACTGTGATAAAAATAGAAATGTGGTGTCCCCTCAAATTTAACACTTCTCTCTTCATATTTCAGAAGCATGTTAATACATGCAATACGAGTGTGGGAAAAGTTCAAAATCAGTACCTTTGTTTCTTTTAACTGCTTAGTAATATTTGCCTTTTACTGAGGTCATCACCATCAGAAAAATCTTGTCTTTGGATTTGATTAATTTGTTTCTGTATAACCTGTTGCATTTTAATCATAAGGTAAGCATTAAATTGAATCACATCTAATGTCAACACGTGTAGATTGATATGCTAATCTATTCTGTCATCTTATATATTTCTTTCAGCCTACAATATGTCAAATAATAAAATCCATCAGTAGAATTTTAGACTGGATGTAATACAGAGTTAAAAAAACTACATTTTGCTCTGCACTTTTGGACAGAGAAATGAAAGTGCCAGTAATGGAACAGCTCCATTGGACAAAAGAACAAGACTCTAAATTATGACATAATGTAACTGGACACGACAACATGCCTAGTAATGTGAACTGTAGTATTACACTAATTCTTCCGTGAAAATCCTAAAAAGCTTATGTGGTCTGAAAAAACCATTATCAGTTGCTGAAAACTTCTTCATTCTGTTATTGTCCCTTATAGTTAAATCCATCTCTGAATCAGTTGTGTCATTGTACCAGTTTTTCTCCCCTCTCATTCCAGTACTTTCCCATTGATTCCATTATCTCTTACAATCCTTTCTTGTATTTTTTTTCTTTTTAATTATGTTGATTCTATGGACTTCCCTGTGTCTTGTGATGCATTTCATGATTCTACATATATATTCAGCAACTTCACAATATTTTTCCTGCCCTTTTTATTTCATATTTTATATGTACAATTACCAACTTGAATTATTTTCCTTCAGTTCTATCCAGGAATTCCTTAATAAAATGAATTTCCTTTCCTTTAGCTGTATTCCTTACATCTCACCACATCTTCCCAAGAGAAATCTTAAGGCTTTTATTTCACCCATATCTACCTTGACCAATACTATTTATCATAACTCTCACCTTAAGAACTTGGACAACATTCTTTATGTTTAAATTTATACTAATTCAACTTTTAAATGTAAATAATCAAACATTGACATATATTGATAGCCTGACACAGCCATTATGTCTGTAAAAATACATAGACATCTTTATTTGCTCTTTCACATGATTGAGCCTTGATGCTTCAAAATTTATCCTAGACTTATGTCTATGTATTGATCTGTTTAAAAAAGTTTTTTTTTTAATGTTGTTACACACGTGTTCACATTGACCCGAAATCTTTTTTGCCATTAATGTAAGATTTTGGGAAAACCAATCTGTATTTAAGAACTCACTACATGTTTCAAATAATTCCATATTTGCTGAGAAACAGATTAATTTTGGAGGCGCAGCATTTTTACAATGTTCTGTGTTTGTCTTTATTGTTAAATCATAATTATCACTGACCTAAAACTACACAAGTCTTTCGTTCCCAAATTTGGTGGTACATCTATTCAGCAGACAGTGGTTGTGATTCTATTTTTTCAGTTCTTGTGTTCTTTTCCTCTTCTGTCTATACTAAATAATTTTTTCATGAAAATTACATGTAAAAGAAAAAGAAATAATGATAAAGTAGTATTGTAATGATTTGGGGAGTTTTAGCCTATTCAGGATGTTCATCCAATTTAAGATGCATCAATCATTCTGTAAAAACTGGCAGAATAAAATGGTATATTGGTCAATTTACCTTTAAAATTGTTAATTTTTTTTTACTAGATATAAAGGACATTGTATTTTGAAATATTATTTCTCTATTATATGCTCATTTGTAATGCTTAATTCTTTGTCACCCTACTTTACTATTAATACAAAACTGTAACTTTGAGGATTCTGTGTTCTTTGTATTTTAAACTGGATGCAAACAATAAAGTTCTAAGGCATCAAATGTAGAACTAAGAATTAATCATCAGACTGTATTTATACATTTAACAGTACTGTACACTAACACAGTGACTGTTACTAAACACTGCTAGTGTTTTCTGTCACAGAATATAATATGCTGACTTTGAATATTGCACAAGCCATTAATCAACTCACTCGGCCACATTTAAAAGATTGTGTTTTTACACTTTGGTAGTTTCTACTTGATTGATGAGTAGAATATAACCTTAATTCAAAATATGAAGGAATTTTTAAATACAAAGTAGAATTTTAAATGGAAGCAATCTATTCTTAGTGTGTTCTCATATTTGTGTATCTAAAGTAAAAGCAGAAATTTTAACTGATGTAAAGTACAAGTGCATATCACTTGCCTTCAAAATAAAACTATAAGGTTTTATTTATGAGATTGCCACCTCATAAATATAACTGTGTTCTACCATAGAGACTGATCTACAGATATATGAGTATTGTATTTTTTTCTGTTTCCCAGAGAAAATTAGATGGTGTCCCATTTCACTTGAAGAGTTCAAACTGGCTAAACCCCAGCATTCCTGGGAAAAACACAATCATTTTAAAGCATATGCTGACTGTATTCTAGAATCAATAGGGCATGCAACCCAATTCACCTGCTTCACATTTTTCATTTACTATTCAGATTCTGGGATCTTCTGGAGTAATCCTGGTTCTCTGAGGTCTTATAACAAGAGAGGTGCCTGCTTCCAAGGATCTACAGGAGAAGATCTAACCTATTTCTCCACCACCACCACTTTTGATTGTGACAATTTGAGCATCTTCTGCAAAATACAATTTTGGCAGTGCTGAAAGGTAAACAGACCATCTCTCCAGCAGAGAGTAGTGTGGTAATCTGCTTCATTATTCACAGTGCACACAGGATTTTGGCAGACAATATTTCACCAGCTTATTAGATTTAAACAATGAAATGGCTATACATATGTGTAGTTGTCTGCTAATTCTTGATTATCAGCTTAGGAGAGATGTTTGGCACTGCAGGTATAATCTTAAAGATTTAAAAGCCTTAGATAGTTGATTCTTGTAATTTTTCAGAGATATTAAAAATAAAGCACCATTCCTTCAAACATTTTAAAGATCTGAATAATAACTGAAAATTGCATAGAGATGGAAAATCATCTTTTCATAACCCACATTTATATGACATAATATGTTATTGAATTCCTGAGTTGTAGTTGTTAGCTGGAGTTCTGTTATTGGTAAAAGTACTTATGGTGATATTCCTAGTGGATTATTTGCTATCATGGTTCATGTTCACATATTCTGTAAATCCATAAAGAAAAATTTTGTAATACATAGCAGTGCAGGTCTTTGTACTGCTGTTTTGTTTTCTGCTCATTGAGAGGTTTCTTAGGGCTAAAACTGAGGTATTAAAATTAAAAAGTTTATCTCCTTTGTTGGTTGCATATCCATATTTTTGCATGTTTTTATGCATCATAATAGGAATTCTTTTGGGAATCACAAAAAACCCCAGCTTTGGAGCACTTTGTTTATTCAATCTAGATAAATTTTGGTAAAAACTATCAGGTTTTTTTTCAGCTTTTCTTTCCACATCTTCAGAATGTATTTTTCCTTTTTTTAAAAAAAGTAGTTTTGCTTTAAAATTTAGTCAGTTTAAGATAAGAAATAAATTTAGCTTAGATCTTCCTAAGATGTTCCATTTCAGAGCTTTTTAAATTACAAAGTTCACTCACAAATTAAGACAAAAGTAATTTTATTCTTTAATCCTTCTCAACTATCCAACCACCACATTTCTTCTGCTTTACTCTAGATTCCTTTGTGGTTTTTCCCTTCTTATTATGTGTTCTTTCTCTAGAAGTTTTTCACATTTTTTTCTCTCGTCTCTGATAAACAGAAGATTTGTTAGAAATATAGTGAAGGATAAGTACAATCTAATAGACACACATTGAAATGCAAAAGCTGGAGTAACTGTTTCCTTTTCTTGATGATATTCAGATGTTTTCTCCTACTCTAGACGAGACACAATCTGCGTGTTGATAAACCCATCTACAAAATGAAGATAATATTTATCATTTTCATGGATTGCTGTCACACTGTAATTAGCCCATACAGTCAAGCGTTTCGAGAAAGAAGAAGCTGCTGGAGTATGAAACTTGTTTTAATGATGTATATTAACTCTTATGAGCAGTAGCTCAGCAATGATACAATTTAGAAAAAAAACCACAACCCCAAAATAAACCAAAAGTCTTGATTAACACTAAACATCAATCTTGAGGTTTTACTTTATTCTTTTTCTTGTTTCATTTAGGTATGATCTTTTCACTTGCAAAAGTCACAGCTAAAGCAATCCGTTTCCTATATGTAATATGTACTGCTACCTTTTGATATATTATAAATCTTGGAAATCTTGGAAGACTGAAAGTTCTGGAGTACCTCATTGATTTACTCTATGCATCAGATAGGTTTAAGCAATTATAGGAGCTATTATCCTTATTTTTTCCTGTCCCCTATCAAAAAAAATGCGAGTGCTACAACACAGAACAACTTTACTCATGACCGTTGTTGTAACCTTTGCTATGGACTTGCTTCTGATCTTAACTTGTATTTATATCCCTTTTACAGTATAACTATTTGAATGTGCATTATCACTAGCATGTGCTCAATTTATGTCTGAAGAGTCCAGAAACAATGGTTCAACAAATCAAGCTTAAGCAGGCTCAGTCTCTGGCTGCTGTTCTACTCCAATACATTCCAAGTGATTAACACCACCTGCGGCACTCCTAATTCACAGCAGCAGACAATTATATCCCTTGGATACCCATTATAGGTAATTATTCCCATGACAGACTATTAGATATGGGTTGTGAACATCTCAGCTGTAAACTTTTTTTGCAATTTTATTTTTATTCTGATATTACCATTGAGAGGCATATTTGGGGAACAAATCAGAATGTTACATTAATGGTATGCTTGCAACAAGCAAAAGATTCATTTTTATTGCTGGAGTTGTAGTCAGATTCATTATTTAAATATGTGATTAAAGGAGATTTTACATGTTTGCCATTACAAGATTATTTTACTTAATTCTTTTAGTAGAGAAGCTGTAGTAGTCCTGCTGATAAAGTGACACTTGAGGCAGTTAGTAACTAATTGCTTTTGTTTTAAAGTCTGTGTACTCTTTTTGACAAATCTTTTTTCTTATATTTTCTTTTTTTTTTGCTCTTCCTGATTATACAAACCTGATCCCTTAGAAGCATGTAGGGGAATCTGCAGTGTGAAAAAATATTTAGCTCAAAGATCATAAAACTTTCCCATTGCTATTGCTTTAATGGAATTTTAAAGACCTTTTTTTGAAATAACAAGACAATCATAATCTCTTTGATTTCCTGTCATATCAGATAATGGTCTGAGGTGAAAACAAACATGCTCTGAATCTCTATTGGGAGAATTTCTGTTTCAAATAGGACTAAGTATACTGAATTCAACAGAAATAAAGAATGCAAATATAAGCAAATAATCAATTGATTCCTCTTTATTTATTATTTTTTGTATGAAATGTCCATTTGTACATAGCCATTAATATTTTTTTAAGAAGTAAGAATTCAAGTTTATTGTTTATTGTTTTAAAAAATGCAACAAAATGTGGTTTTTAATGTATTAGAATGAAAAGGAAACAAAACCAAAATAGAACTACAAGGAAAAATGTTGATCCAAGTCATGAGTGTAGCACTGATGTTTTCCTCAATAGGGCTGAGTTCAGTTTACATTTTCTGTATTGATTCAGCCTCTTTGATAAATATGCGTAAAACACTACCTTCATCAGCATCATCCCTTTAACCCCATGTTATTATTGAATAAGCAAAACTCTTAGCTATTAATTATAGCTGATGCTATGTTGGAACAGAGGGACAGGCTATGTCAGCTGATAAGTCCTCTGTGCTTCTTTCATATATTTATCAAACCTTTTAAATTCTGTAGGCATTTTACAAGTGCTAAACTGTGCAATATAAGACAAAATAAAGTAAGCTACCACTGCCTATAGCTCAAGCTCAAGCTCAGTCTGTTCTCTAGTAAAAATCTACCTGACATCTGTAATTTCAAAGTGAGATAATGTTCATAGAATTGAGGAGAAACAGAACAAACTCAAACATATTGCTATAGACTAAATGCACTACAGGAAGAATGTAGGCATGGTGAAAAGGATCTGACTCTGTTACGCCTACAGTCTGACTTTACCACAATTTGTCATGTACTGGTGGATCTCAGAGAGACTGAAGTCATGGGAGGAAATGGGATTTGTATAGAGTCTGTGTGCACTACAGGCTTGTACTGTGTGTCGAATAGCGTGGAAATTTCTATCAAAGCTATGCCATCTTCCAGCCAGCAGTGTGGACTTGAATAACTCACTTTGTCAGGGGAGGTCTCCTGACTTTATATTCTTCAGTCGACAGAAACAGTCAGCATAGCTTCTCTAAAGACCATGCCATACCCATACTATGCCATAAATTAAGAGTGGAAAACAGCATTGCTTAGAAATTAGAATCATAGAATCATAGAATAGTTTGGGTTGGAAGGGACCTTAAAGATCATCGAGTTCCAACCTCCCACTAGATCAGGCTGCTCAGTGCCTTGTCCAGCCTATTCTTGAACACCTTCAGAGAGGGGGCATCCACAACTTCTTTGGGCAACCCATTCCAGTGCTTCACCACCCTCACATTTCTTTCTTATGTCAAGTTTAAATCTACCTCCCTCCAATTTACATCCATAAATTGTGTAATTATTCCTGAGTAACTCTGTCCAAAACTTAGTTTCTTATCCTACTTTGACAGGTAAAGTAGGCCATGGAAAACTGTCCTCAAGTAACTCTTAGATCAGATGAATTTTTTTAAATAATAAAACAACACCTAATGTAAATGGGCAGATAACTCTGAGGAACTCACTGTTCCTATGTAAGTATGAAAATTAATGTGCTCAATAAGCAGTGCATCAAAATTTAAGATAAGCAGTGATTCAGGATGCTTACTGTTAACATTTATGATTATAACTTCTTTTCCATATTGAAAGAATAAAAGGAATACTTTGTAAGACTGTACAGTGGCTTTTAAAAATACGAGCAGTCATATGCGTACTTCATATCAGTGGCAAACTATTTCAATTGAAAACTAATTTATTCTGATCTTGTCTAGTGAGAAGAGATCGATTCAGGAGAACAACTAAAATTAGTCTGAAGTTCCTGCAATACCTGAAAAAGGATTATATTATTATTATTTGTAATCAGGTAAAATAAAAGTTGAAGTGATTCCATATACCCTTGATATTACCTCAAGAAGCACCTATCACAAATCTAAGTTCTATCACTAAAATTCTCTGAAATTGGTTAGGCTGAGAGAAGAGGAGGGCAGCAGAGAGAGTTAAAGTAGAGAGATAGAAAAAATAACCACTTTGGAGTAGTTGCTTGGAGTAATGCAACTTTAAAAGCCAGGTTTCACACTTTAAATGTGAAGGACTTTGCTGAATCAGTGATGGAGATAACGCAATACCCTTTTTCTTTGGACAGACATAAAACTTCAGCATTGCTTGTTTAAGTCAGTCAGACTCAAAGCAAGAGTTTGGATACTAGGTACTCTGCAGACTGCTTCTGCTTTTCTCACTTCATCAATCACAGGTCAATTGTTAAATCCTGGCAGCTTATAGAGCACATCAGGTGTAGAAAGTATTTGCAGAATACTTAATGGCCACATACTAAAGATTTTAAAGTTCAACTGCACCATCAGAACAGTCTGCTGAAGAGCAGTTGTCTTAGAATAATCTGGAAATTTACATTAATCTCCAAGGACGCTCTCTTCTACATGCATTCCGAAAATAGTACAGTGAGCTTAATGCTTATTGGTCGAGCAGTGATAGACATCCCATGGCTTCACTGGATTTGGTCAGTGAAAACTTATTTTATATATCTAACTTAAAAAATTACTAAACTCTATTATCATCCCTTCCTAAAAAAAAATTAAATGAATCTTGTCTTAATTAGAGAGCACTAAGCTTCTTGATCTTTTAAAGAAAGACTGCCTTGCTGGCAACTCAAACTATCCTTTCTTATTACCCAACAATATATTGTTTTCTTCTTTATGTTGCAGTTCATTTGTGTCGGTATCCTTTTTTATTTTCTCTGAAAAGTCACATTTTTAATTGATGAACAAAACTTGTAGAGCATGAGTTAACTGTCTTCATAGTTGTCAGAAGGACTGCAGGCTTATTTTCACAGTCCTTATTCTGACAAAAGGTGTTTTAGACTTAAGCTCCATTCCAACTGTGTTTATAAAAGGAAGAAACAATGCCATCTGTCAGTCATTTTCTCCAAATGTTGAAATCAGTCTCTATTATGAACAGTATATTTGAAAATAGTCCTGCAGAAAGTATTTCTTTTATACCATTTACTAAAAAGGAACTGCCTCGTAACTTGGTACTGATATTATTGTCATTTTATTTGAGTTATGACTACTGGATACCTGAAGTAAGTTCTACCGGTGCAACAATAAATTTTAAACAGAATTTGCTTCACTTTCACTAAAAATATTTTTGACAGCTGTATTTTAGCAAGATAATGGGAAAATTAAAAAAAATTAACTTAGAACAATTTAGGAAACAAAGAATAATAAAATATTTCTGTAAAAGAAACTCGGGGGTTTACATGGTTATCTTTTTAAAAAGCAGATTTAATAAAAGTTAATTTCAACATTTTATTATTTAACTTCATAACAAATGACATTTGCATAATTTCAGAATTCATAGTGTTTTTATTTAAGACATAATAATTTTCAATATACCAATTACTAAGAAATGGTACTTGGATATGATTGTTGTACTATATATACATAAATAAAATAGCATTGATTATAATTCTGTTTTGTGAACAATGTTTATTATGTGTTACAGCCTTTCAGAAGATTCTACTGAAAAGCCATGCTCAAACTTTTTAGAAGACAAAAACCAACTTAATAAATTGTGAGCCTGCAAAAAGTGAAAACATTGATAGCCATTCCAATGAAATCAAGACTGAGTGGTTGTCTGAATCCATTTTATAAATAATCTTTCCCCCAACTTTCTGTCACCTTGCAAGTTCAGTAAATTTTGTGCGAAAGCACCTCACAGTGTTGCAGTGGGTATGCTTGATAATATATAATGAAACTTACTAATATAAGATGTCTTCTTACAAACTTTTGTGATGCTATAAATGTGTCAACACATTGCTGTTCAACATGCTCTAGAAAACAAAAGAAGCAGAAACTGACCCCCAGAAGATAAAAGTTGAAAAATCCCACAAAGACATCTGATCTGTCTTCTAGAAGTGTTGCACATTTTGAAATTCAGTGGGGTTTATACCACTGAATACCTTTGAGGATGAATGTCCAAATAGTTTACAGTTTTTAACAGAAGGCTGCATTAAACAGTGTGAAAATTTCCTGTAAGGTATTTACTAATTTTCCACAACCTAGAAGGAGTGACAGAATCTTCTGCCATGATATTTATTCTCTCCTGTTTGATCTCATCTAAAATATTTTTAGTTTAAGCAACTCTTATTCCTGCTTAGTATTCAGGTACTCAGATTCTGATTTGAATGTAATAGAAACTTCTGTATATAAATTAAAGAGCAAATTAAGGAAATTTCTCTGCAGACCTTGTGGTTGACACTGAAAGAGATGATTTCTAAAGGAGATTGTTTCAGAGAGAAGGAAGTCCAGAATAGAATTAGGCTTTGCTGACATTGTCAGAAGGAGATGAATCTGTTTCAATGTCATTATGGGGTATGTATAAAATATGCATATGGGGTATGTATAAAATATTTTACAGTTTATTATTTGTGGAAGATTTTTTCCTTAAAATATAGCTGCAATGTGTAGAAGTTGGATAGCTAAGTGTGTTTAAAGCAACAGTTCGGAGTCCAGAGGAGCAAAAGTCAAAGAAGGAGAAGGAATTAGTCATTGATTAAAATTATATTCACCTTTCCTAGAGGTTTTTAGGAGACATGAAGATGTGGTGCTTATGGGCATGGCTTAGTGGTGCACTTTGCCACATGACTGATGGCCTACTTAAGGTTTTGCCTTCTATGACAAGACATCTTCTATGAGAAGACACATCTGTTGGGAGCTGATGAGATTCATGAGACCAAGTCAGGCAAGAGGCAAGATTTAGGAAGGAAAGTTGGAGCTTGGAGCAAAAGACAGAAGCCAGGGGCTTCTGGTGTGCTAAGAAACGCCCCAAAGGAATCACGATGTGTATTTCCTCTGAAGTAGTGACAAGGCTGATAGCCCTATTGTACTGCCTCCATATCAATGCATGTTACCTAGTATGGGTAACAAGTAAGAGGAAACAGAAGCCACTGTGCATCTACAAAGCTGCCATCTGATAGCTGTTGCTGAAATGTGATGAGATTAATCACATAGCAATCAATGGCATCCTGGGCTGTATCGAAAGTAGTGTTAACAGAGGTACTTCTGTCCAGCTAGTTGCTCTTGGGAAATCCACCTAGACTACAGCATCAAGTTGTGTAGCCTCCAGGACAAGAAAGATGTGTATCTATTACAATGATCCTAGAGGAGAGCTATGAAAATAATCATAATGATTAAACATCTCACCTGTGATGAAGTGCTAAGAGAGCTGGGGTTACTCAGCCTGGAGCAAAGGTAGAGGTAGACCTTATTGTAGCCTATCAATATACATTAAAATCTTTAAAGAAAGATGGAGAAAGATTTTTTCACAGGGCCTGTAATGAAGGGACCTGAGGCAATAGTTTTAGATTTAAAGAGGGTAGATTTAGATTGGATAAAAGAAGGAAATTTTTACTTTTAAAGTGGTGAGGATCTGGAATGTGTTGCCCAGAGAAGCTGTGGATGTCCCATACCTAGAAGCATTCAAAGTCAGGTTGGATGGGGATTTTGAACAACCTGATTTAGTGAAAGGTGTGTCTGCTTTTGTTGGAATAGAGAGTGTCTTGCTGTGGGTGTTGGAGAAGAACTATACCTTCCTTGTCTCACAGTAGTAAATCTGGCTTTACTCACATATATATAAATCAACAATGACTCAACTGGTCTCTGTTGAGTTGTAGGCATAGAAACAGTGAAGTTATTATCAAAATCAACCCTCAGATTTGATAGATGGACTCCAAAATTGCTGTGGACTTCTTACCTGATGTTAAATCAGAGTCAAAATAGAGTCTCAGTTCACCTTATGAAACAATGGTGTACTGCTGAGGGCAAAGAAAAACTAATAACACAGAAATCTTTACTCCTGCAGTAGTTGTCCATTACAGAATTCCTCACACATTCCTCTGATTTTTTTTTCAAAGCAATTGAGTCTGGAGTTTAAATGTAAAACCATTTCAGCTACCACTGTTCTCCTCTTATATGCTCAAACATTGATAATTTCAGAATTTAATAATTTCCATTATTTTTCCTCCTTTCAGAAAATGACACAGATTACCTTGCACTTCCTAAGGTTTTCGACTGATTTACCTATCCTAGACTGCTTGTTTGGGGGGGGAGATTTGTTGGGTGGCTTATTTTTTTGTTTTTCACAAAACTCATTATCATGATTTTTCAATCCTAGTCTAATCAGTTTGAGACAGTCCTTGAACTAGAGTAGCTTTCAATTGGAGCCCTCCAGATAATCTCTTTTGTCGTCTGTTTGCACTGCTTCTGTTACCACAGTATGTTAATCCTAAGTGATACAGAAGTCTTTTATTTTCAAATAAACATATCAATTTTGGGATTTTTGGTTTGTAAAATTTTAATGTAGTAGAATCACATAAATCAAATTCATATAAATGTAACTTTATGAGTGTATCTTAGAATGTGTGTTTTCTTTGTATTGTGTCTTCAAATTCTCATTTTTGCATTTCCAGTTGTATGTTCATTTATTGTACTGTTTTATGGCTGTCCTTTTACCTGTACCATAAGTTAAAATATTAAACCATGATACCAGAAGTATATTCTAATCAATAGCTACAGATGATAAAAGGACCATATGTTTGAAATGGGAAAATCAATGAAACAATGAAAGGCAGTGTATGAAAAGGTGCCATCATGTAGGAAAGATGCTTTATTCCTATTGACTCTTTTCTATGTCCCTACAGCATCTACTAGCCTTTTCCCCTGGACTTATTTGTTTCCTTTAAGAAAGGCATGTTTTGTGGATCTTGAATTAATGATTGATACCCTTTTTTGAGTTTCAAATTGGAAAAAAACTTGAAATTAAATAGTTATGTATCTATATACTCTGAAAGAGTAGCAATAAAAATCTTCTCATATCCACTGTACGGAGTCTATAGGCATTTAAGAGTCTTTTAGAAAATTCTGAATGTATCTATGTGTATTAGTTCCTTAGCAGGGGCTGGGAGTTAGAGTCTCCTGGAACATGGCTAAATCTGCATTCATATGGTGTGCTTGTCAGTGATAAAATCAAAGGTTCCTGCTACATGGCTTGCTGACTTATTCTTGCTTCTGTGTAACTTCAGTTTTAGGTATCGTGTAGTGAGTTATCCTAGATCCATAATATTACAGTTATTTGGTTAAAATGATAGAATAAAAAGGCCTGGTTTTTATTTCATAAGAATTTATTTCTTCTTGATAGAAAATTCAGTAATAGAATTTTTGTGAACACTGCTTGTTTAACTAAAGAACATTTTACTTCCTAGCTCCAAAGATTAATGAAAAGTCTTGAGATTTAGCTTGAACTTCCAGGGATATGGAGTTGTCTTTCTTCTGGGGTCTTTGAGTCTGCATTTTCCTACTTCTTGTAGTGGTATAGAAAGGCAAATATACTAAATAGTACTAAGTTTCTTTTTCAAAATGTTCAATATAGTAAAAGACATCTAAAAACATGCAAAGAATGATAGTTATAAAGTGAAAGTCTGAGTACAATTCTGAATAAAAGGAATGTAACATTCTCAAATCATGAAATCATGAAGATGAAATTTAGAGAGGGAAGTGAATGCAATGACTGATCAGCAAGTTTTATGTAGTCAGTCATTAAGGTGGAAATTCCTGAAAACTTAGGAGCTGATGTTATTCCATCAGACTTCCATTCAAGCAGCAGGAATAATTTTAGCAATGTTTCCTATATTCCTAGAGAGGTCTTTTAGCTGTGGGAAGTTAAATTATTGCACCTTTTTTTTTTCTGATGCACACAGCAAGGGTGTGAGTGAACATTATGAAGTGTTACCTGCGTCAGAATAGAACAGGGATGTGGAATTATGGAGGAAAGTGCAGGCAGTGGTTGGTTTTGTCAAATTGGTAAAAAAGTGAAGGCAATCTCTTTAAAGTTCTGTGATGTGAATAAGGGGAACAGGAAACTAGTGAAACATAGATAAGTGGGGAGAGAATGACAGATCATTAGAGCATTGCCACCAGTTGGGATTTTATTCTTAAATTCATAATATTACTTGCTTGATTTAAATAAACATAGTAATTTCTGCTTTTTATCCTTTAATCTTTAATTAGGTAAATTTTGTATTTATCCAAATGGTTGTCATCACCCATTACAATCATAGTACTGAAAGCTGTAGAATCTTTCTGTAAGAAAGCTATGGTGTCCACTTACATTTTGCAAGTGCAAGTGAGGCTGTCCAGATACTAATCTCATATCCCTTTTAACAGAGTAGAAGCAAGTCTGTCCTAATGGATGACATAATTCTTTTGCCATTTTGTCAGCTAGGCAAGGAACAGAAATATATGGAGATGTCAAGAATTACATGACAGGTACAGCAGTCTGAGTCCAAGCAGTATTAGAGAGGATGAGGTCTGCACAACTAGGCCAAGATAAATGTCTTTCAGAGATTTATGTATTACATTTATATATAGCATATCTAGCAACAGAGATATCTGGAAATTACCTTAGAAAGCACTAGAGAAAGAAAGAAGTTGGGAAAATATGGGAAGGAAGGGAAGGAAGGAAGGAGGGAAGAAAGGAAGTAGGGAAAGAGGGAAGGAAGGAAGAAAGAAAGGCAGGAAGGAAGGAAGGAAGGAAAGAAGGAAGGAAGGAAGGAAGGAAGGAGGGAAGAAAGGAAGTAGGGAAAGAGGGAAGGAAGGAAGAAAGAAAGGCAGGAAGGAAGGAAGGAAGGAAAGAAGGAAGGAAGGAAGGAAGGACGGAGGGAATAGAAGATAAATTAGGGAAATGGATGGGATGGCTACCTTCCCTACCAAAGTACACAATGATATACAACAGCACAGAATAATTTATCTCTTAAAATAGAAACAAACAAAATCCCAGCAACAATAATCATAGGAAAAATAGAAATAATTATTTTTTTAAATGTGTCCATAGTCAGATCAAAATTGTAACCAGGGATTCTTTAAAGGTAAAATACTAGATTTTTATTATGAAGTGTTTATGTAAAAAAAGACAGGTTTGTAGCTTTCTTCAAGTGATTAACAGAAAGGAAGAAACGAAACAAAACACTAATGCTGTCTTTGCAGTTGAAGATCATTCTCCTACTGTGGAATAATAACAAGAGAAATCTGTTCTAGTCATTTGGTCACAGATTCTGCTTTGGAAGTGGTAGATCAGGTCACAGTCTTGTAACTTTGTCTTTTTATTAATTAGCCAAGGTAGGAAACTGGTGCAGCTCATAAAAGCTTCATACAAAATGTTATTTAAGCTGTTGAAATGTCACCTGGATGATAATAAGACTTATGGAATCAGCAAGGAGTGGAAGAGAAAATCTAAGTTGCTGGTGATAGACACATTCCATCTGTCCTAAAACATACTTATTCCAGAGTTCACGGAATCACAGAATGACCCGGGTTGGAAGGGACCCCAAGGATCATGTAACTTTAACCCCCCTGTCTAGTTGAAAGTTGGAGAAATATATTCATATGCTGTTTCTGTCTTAAAGTCCTGTTTCATTATCCAAGTATCCATTGCCTGCTACTATTAGGAATGGGACACTGTCACAGATAGATTTATTCTTAACTCAGAGAATAATTTTAGTTACCTCTTCAAGACAGGAATTAAAATAACCTATTTCAAATCAAGATAATAAAAATATTCATATCTTTTTAAATATATATATATATTTTTTAAATCTGCTACAATAAAGATGACCCTGTCTTAGGTACCAATTTCTAATACTTTACAGGAAAAAGTAACTTTTTGATAATTAAGGATTTAAAAGCCTTATGAACGAAAATGCATTTTCTGAAACAAATCCAAAGCAAATTCACATTACAGATGTAACAAACAGTTATAAAGCATCAGCAAGTAAAATCATATGCTTTCTGCTGTTTATGTGTTAATAAATCAGATATTCAGAAAATTAGTTGGGGAAAGAATGGAACAATAAGTGCTTTTTATTAAAATGGTGTTCCTAATAGTCTCTTTGGTAGCTATTATGAAAGAAAAGGATGCTATTTTTATATGAGCGTATGAACATAAGCTTACAAGGAACATTAATGACAGCTGACTATGTATCTGTGATCTTGTGATGCCCTCATGCTGTCATTACTGACATTGCTGGCACTACTTTACAGTTCCCCAGAATTACCATAGTAATCATTCATGCTTAGCCTTCCTAGAAATATTTGTTCAGTGTGCAACTTAAATGACTTTATATCCAGACTTTCTATGTCTATGGTGTTTTGAAAGGGCTTAGAGAGTCTCTTAATGGACTTTGTGATCATGTCACACCAGGCAAATACTAGACAAATATTATTTTGAATGTATCTTTTACATTTATGAAGAGGAGATTATATTCCATATAAAGCTTGATACTTATCTCAGTCAGACAGATTTCTTTGTTTCAGAGCTCTCTGGAGAGAAGAGAATGGTACTAGTAATGTCTGAATAAATTTAATAAAAAATTATATATATTTTGTTGTTTTTCTGGGAGGATGTTTTTCCTGAGCTACATGCAACGCATTGCAAACCACTTTACAAAAAGTGTAATAACACGAGCATTCTCTTCTCAGCTGCCTTTCTGGTAACAGAAATATTTAAATTTGGAATCGGGAAATTATTCCTTTAGCATTATTTAATTTATTTATCTATTTCTGATGTGCTTCTTTTCTACATTAAGTGGCATTATCTGCAGAAGAGGGTATTGCATAAAGAAGAGCGAGTCAATATGCAAGAAAAATAATTTTTTGTCCAATCTGGCATAGTCAGAAGAGCTCAGGGACTTTTTGTTAGCAGAGGTTCTCATGATACTATACTGATACAGTTACTTCTTTTTGGTATCATATAATTAATCTACCATGGGATATACAATTTTATGAGATGTAAAAAGTCCTACATATGTTTCTGTTGCTTAGATAGACTTAATTCAGCCACTGTCATTTGTGTTACATATAGTCATTACTCAGTACACTGATTTCAGCAGAATTACCTGCATAAGGAGGTAATGATGAGCACCATTTTAAACTCTCTATACTGGATTTTAAGTTGTGATGCAGGAGAATTAAATATTCCTCTCTCACTGACTTTCAGAATGTCCTGGTTTCAGCTGGGATAGGTTAATTTTCTTCCTAGTAGCTGGTGCATTTGGGATTTAATATGAGAATAATGTTGATAACACATATTGGTTTAATTTTTGCTAAGTAATTCAATGACACTTTCACCTTCCTGTAGATGCTGAGAAGGAGCATAGTCCGGACAAGCTGGCAAAGGAATATTCTAGCCTGGAGAATAGAAATGGACGAAAAAAGATTAACTTTTCATCAACCCATGGTTTCCTCTAGAGAGGATGGTAACACAGATGCCTGTTCTGCATCTGGAAAACTTCTTTCTAAGATGGTATTTGCAGGTTTATTCAGTTTGTATTTGCTGACTTCCACAAAGGAAATGAATGGGGCAATTTCCAGTACATTTTTGCAGGCAATGGCTTTGGAATAAGATGACCTTACCTCCACTATGAAGGTCAAAAGGAGATCAAACACCTGAGGAACCACATTTACTGATCATGAAAAAATCAAAAGACAATTTTTTCAGTGTTTATACCAAAAAATACTTCCATGTCATATTTTAAGGGGCTCAGCAATATCTTTAAGCTCAAAGATCTTGACAAAATTCCTGTCTCAGGCCTATGTGTTTCTTGATTTTTGAAGTAAAACTTATAAAAACTTGGACATACTTGACTTTTCACCATTAGTATAATTCTCACTCATTCACAGTGTGAAGGAGTTCAACTGCCAACATTTATTCCTGCTCATGTTGTGATAACACATGACCAGTATGTTACAGAGTCCTTCCTAAAAGCTGCTCAGTAATTTATAGGCATTTTTTAACCCTGTAAAAGCTATCTCCAGAAAGCCCAAAGGATATTGCTTTTTCAAATATTCCAGTTGAGTCCAATTGGTGATCAGTCCAATTTCAGCACAGGTGTCAAAATGTTTTATCAAATTAATCAGAATTTCATTAAATACTCTAAGTATATAAAAAGAACAGAGTGTTTTTCAACAGGTATGCATCTATTTTCTCTATACTTTGAGTAGATAAACTTTAATCTGCTCACATTTTTGGTAGAGTAGGAACTGCTGAGTGAACATAGTAAACACAGCTTTGAGCATGAGCTAGTGGCAATGAAGGTGAGCCAATTCATGATGCAAGTGAAGATTAGAAAGTCAGATTTAGGTAGCTACATTAGCATGAGTTCTGATTGGTTTGAACCATGAACAGACATACTAAGAAAATACATCTTAGAATTTTGGAGGATTAACCTATTTCATCAGATTTTCTGCTACGCAGGAGGAAATCTTCTATACTAATTTAACTGATGTTAAATTAGTTAGGGTTTTTTTGTCTTTCCAGAAAGATGTAAAATGAGAACCTGAAACTGTGAAAACTGTAAATATGTGCTTATAGCATGTATATCATTCCTTAAATCCTATAATTTGTAATATTGTGCACAACTTTCCATGAACAAACAAGAAATTGAATAAGGCACACTGTTAATTTTGACTCTGTTCATTGTATTTGCTTGTAAAATTTTATTTTATTTTTAGATCCTGAAATTTTTAATCATGATATGTTTCCTGCAGAACTATACCCACTGTACAATTAAATTCCTACTTTGCATGTCATCAGGAAGCATGGACTAAGTTATAATATCTTCTTTGCACACTGTTTTCAAAACAGCATTATTTTTCTTGTACCATAAGGTCCTCAAAAACAATCTATTCTTCTGAAAACTGTTAGAATAGTTCTAATACTCTGAATAGTAAAGCCCTTGTGAACAGAATCCTATGGGATAGAAGATGGTATCGCAATTCAGAATATATTAGTTGTTCTGTAATTCATACAATTAAGCATACATTTATCTGAGCACCCTATTGCCATTCAAATGTCAAAAAGTGTTACTTTTTCCCCTGATAGCATTAACATTTTTTAAATTTAATTTCATTATGTAAACCCATAAAAATATCATTCATAGTCAGACAGATTTGGATCATCTTTTTGATTTTAAAATTATCGTCAGCCATACCATCAACAGATAAAAGGCCTCCAGATATCTCTTGGAAGTTCTGTGTAACTGTAATCCTAGTTGACATTTGACAGATTCTCTGTCAGATTTCTATGTTTTATCTTTCCCTTCTGAGGTTATTTTTAAAGTATGTCTTATGAAAACTCTGCAGTGTATGGAAACTTTATTTGTAACTGGCATGGTGGCACAACAGCATATGGAAGTGCAGAACATACTGCAATATTCCACGAAAGTGAAGGACTTACTAGAGGAAATCTTATTACACATACAATTTGTCAGTGCTCTGCTTTTCATGGAGTGAAAATCAATTTTAGGTCTATACATAGAAGTATAAACAATGCAATATCTAAACCAATTACTAGGTTTAGATACTGGTTTTTTGTTACAAATTCATAAATAAATATATAGATAAATTTTCCTAAATCTTATCTATCCATATACAGAAACTGTCTGTCTACCTACCTAAGCTCTCTTATCTTGATGACATTAGAAATAATTACAGAACTCTCTATTTACTTTTATTTTCCCAAACATGTTAGGAAATTGTTCTTCTAAAATGATAGATACCTTTCCTCTTGTTTGGTAGTCCATTATATTTGGTGGTGGATAAACCTAGATGATTTGTCAAAATGAGAATATTTATTCTCATTTGAACTATGAGAGACAAGCAACTCCATCTGATGATTTCCTGTATTGAGTTTCCCTGGCCAGCATGTTCTGTAGTCATATGAGAATAATGCATGCTGAGGAGCTAAGGGAGGACTCATTGGTTACACACAAGTAGTGGTGTTAGCAGACGGAGTAGCCTTTGTGAGAGCGTTGCTGGGGCAGTGCCCTTCCAGATATAGCTGGTTCTAGAAGACAACAGACCCACCACAGAACTCATCTAAGCCATGCAGACATGTCAGGGAAAATAGGTTTAAGAGAAGGCAGACACTGAAGAGCAGGGAGGACTGTGGGCAGCTAAAATGAATGGGGAATGAAGGAGTGGGAAAGGTCATGGCAGACATGTTGTTTTAATCTTTTGTCTTTGTTTCTGACTACCTAACTCTATTTCAATTTGCAATCCTCCAATCAAGTCTGTTTTGTCTGTGACATAACTGGCAAGTGATCTCCATGTTTTTATCCAGTCCACAAGCCTTTTCATCTTATTTTCTTCCCCCGCTCATTGACAATTGAGAGAAAAGGTGGGTATTGATCTATTAACCAGATTTAACCCTCCGTGATCAAGTAGAACAGATGCCTGCACTTGAACTACTGATTTTCCCCTTCCTTCATTCTGAAAGAAGACAATGAGGTTCTTACAAGGTAACCTTATTGCAACATTGTTTATACAGACTACTCCTAAAAGTGCCTTTTATGTATTTGCTGACTGTGAAAGAAAGTTGAGGATTAATAACTTTTATTTTTGTCGCAGACTCTTCTATGAGAGGTGTGAAGCCTTGCTTCCTCTTGAAGTATGGAGACATTAATAGCTCCCATATTCTACCTCTGCATCAAAGCCACATTACTTTCTTTGCAACAAGGCCATGTGGTCACAAGTGCTGTAGGACACATAAGTAAGAAAAGCAGATAAAGCTGAGACCTCTAAGCTATCAATGATTTCAGCTGAATGTATACTTACAGACTTCAGCACCATATGTCAGAGTTCTGGGCCCTATGTTAACTCAGCTGTTGTGCTCAAACAGGCTTTGTAAGGTGCTGTGGCAAAGAGAGGTAAGTCTAATATTGTATTACACTAAGTATTACACTGAATGCTGTTCAAACTACCAGTGGGTAATGTGCGGATCTCTATTGACTGGACATGTCATTAAGTTTTGGGTTTTGGATGCACTGGTTGGATTTTGGTAATTTTACGTCCACCTGACATTTTAATTTTATTTCTGCCTTGAAAAATGACAGAAAATAGGACGGAGAAAGTAAGAGTCCTGAGGTTTTCTCTGTAATTAGCTAAGGATGAGAAGCTCTTCTATATATGGAGCATTTAAATTAGTTGCCTGCTCTGAGCAGCTCTTTGGAGGAATCTATCCACATTGCTTATATGAGAATCAATGAGATTACCCTTCCAATTTAGGTACATATATTTGGGATTTATCTGCCCTACTTTAGGTATCTAAAAGTCATGTAAGTCTTAATTAGTCAGTCTGGTCTCACTTTGTAATAACCTCTAAGGACAATTTACTGCATAGGAAGAGGCAGTTGAGTTTGTCTCTAGAGATTCCTAGTACCGTGTCGCAAGCTATAGAAGTCGTTTTGGGTTATCAAACCATTGTGACCTTAATTCTGTGTCTCATGTAAAGCCATCTGTCCCACTGAGTAATAACCTGCTAAACTGGAAATGGTGCTAAGAATGTGCCTCATGTCCAGAATCTTGATGCTAAAATTGAATGCTATTCTAGATTAAGACAATTAATTTTAGGTGCAGCTGTCTGTTTTCCACTGAGGATGTTTCTTATAGAGTCTGAGGATAGGAACTGTAGAAAAATAGATGGCCGTCTCCATCCTTCCTGATGTGAAGAACCCTAGCTGTTGCAGGACAAGATAGTGTCATCTTTATTGATCACAGAATGCTGAATGTCATGGTTTGGGCTGGAATAGCAGAGACTTTCTGACCTCTCGCCTCTCAGGGACAGCATCCCCTGAAAGGAAAAAGAGGAAGAGAGAGAAATAGGAGCATCAAAGAAAACTAAACTACATTAACGAAATAATCCAATGAAAATTATCAAATAGATACAATATAAATAAAACTGTCTCAGGCTCCCACTAGCAAGCACTGGGAAAATCCCATTTAGGATTCAGAAATAGACAGGAATTGGTTTTCTGGATCTAGATTCAGGAGTGAACACATAAGGATCAAAGGCAGTCAAACAGACTCTTCCAAAGATGACATCTATTGAAAAAGGAGGACTGCTGACTCTTTGGTCCCTCAACTTTTATATTGAGCATGACGCAGATGAGATAGAATACCCTGTTCATCAGTTTTAGGTCACCTGTCCTGTCCACTCCTGCTGCGGATGCAATCCCTCTATGCTGTTCAGGTTCTGACTCTCCAAAGGGGCTTATAACCAACTTAGCTGACACTTTTGTTGTCGTATCAATAAGTACAAGCAAGAGTCTCTCTCGTACCATTCCTTGGCATAAATTAGAAACGATAAGTTCTTATCACTCTGGAAACAGACAGTGTCCAAAAACTATGCTGCTGATTTAAGAGAGTTCAGTTGTTTAGAGGAGGGTTAGTTGCAAAGAGTACTGCTGAACAGAAAATTGTTTCTATTTTACCTCAACCCAGGGCATACACAGAGTTCCTGTCTGTGGTGAGGTTCACTTGCATGAAGTTCTTGCTCACAGTACAGATTCATCTATCACTAGTGACATCATCTCGCAATATGGTCTTAGATCTGAAGAATCTCTTGGACACACACTTTAATAGCGTAATCTCATTAATCAAAGTACATTTCCTGAAGAAATGTATAATATTATATTGACAAGATGCACCTTCATTAAACAGCTGCCACAAGGTACCCATGATAAAGATTTGTACTCCTGAAAGCATCTTAGGTGTTGTCTAAAAATTTTTTGTGCAACTTTCTATTACAGGTGCCAGATTTCTTAGACTTGTTTAATTTCCCTGAAGAGATATTGCAAAGGCCATTTGAGTCCTAAACTATCTTTTCTAGCCTCCAGATCTGTCTTTGGGAAGGTATGGATCTCCTGTTTGTTTTCTTAGACAATCTAAGAAATTTCAAATATTACTAGAGACATTTTTTGGACAGCAGATCACACTCACAGTCTGTACAGACTAGAAAGCAATTCATCACACTAACCACTGTGGATAAGGTTCAGTTGTCTAACTATAGAGCTGTAGACCCATTGTTGCTTGCCTAGGATGCCTAAGAAATATGCACCAGAGTGATACAGGACTCCCCTGTGGCATTGTGGAGCTACTGAAAATTTGGAAAGATAACAAGGATTTTTCAAAGATCATGATGCCCATTTTTTAGGCAAATGAATTAAATCTTATATGTTTATTTTGAAATAACCAAAATTACCCTTTCACTTAATGCTGGGAGCTGAGACATTAAATCACATGAAAACACCTGTATTTAGACTCTATCTTAAGCATATCAGATGAGAACAAAATAACTTATTTATCCTTAAAATCAAGTTTATTGAGTCTGACTGAGATGAAGGTAATTTTCCACATAGCAGTCCATAGACCTGTGCTTTATAGCTATAGTAGCTATAAAAGTGTTGATAACACATCAGTGTTTTGTCTGCTACTGAGCAGTGATTGGATAACACCAAGGCTGTCTCTTCATCATTCCTCCTGCCTCACCTAATGGGCTAGAAGTGGGCAAGATCTTGGGATGCAACATAGCCAGGACAGTTGACCCAAACTGACCAAAAGGATATTTCATAGAAACAAAATGGTTTGAGGCAGATCATCTAGTTCCAACACCTCAGATATGGGTAGGGACACCTCCCACTAGACCAAACTCCTTAAAGCCCCTTCTGGACCGGCCCTGAAAGTTTCCATAGAAGAGGACCACACAACTCTGGGTAATTTGAGACGTTCCACTGTCTCACCACTCTACCCTCATAGTAAAGAGTTTCTTTCTATTATCTAATCTGAGTGTACTCTTTTTCAGTTTAAAACCATTACCCCTTGTCCTGCCATTATGCTCCCTGGTAGAGTCCCATCGCAGGTAGAGTCTCCTGTAGGCCCCTTCAGATACTGGAAAGTTGCTGTAAGATTACTCAGGAACCTTCTCTTCTCAATACTGAACAAGCCAAACTCTCTCAACTTGCCTTCATAGGAGAGGTGCTCCAGGCCTCTGATCATCCCCATGACTCTCCTCTGTCCTTGTACTGAGGACTCCAATACTGGACACACTATGTACTTTCTCACAAGAGCAAGGGGGCAGAATCACCTTGACTTGCTGGCTATACTTGTTTTGATGCAGTTAGCCTTCGGGGCTATAAGTGTACACTGCCTGCTTGTATTAAGCTTCTCATCCACCAATATCTCCCAAGTCCACAGGTCTGCTCTCAATCCATTCTCCACCCAAGCTATATTTGTTCTTGGGATCACTGTAACTGCATCTTGCACTTATCCTTGTTGAACCTGTCCTGGTCCCTCTGAGTTGCATCCCTTCCCTCCAGTGTGTTGATTGCACCACACACCTTGTTGTCACTGGCAATGAGAAATTCACCAGACTTTTCAAATTTAATGGAAAGTGATTTAGTAGCCTCATACCATACAATATCTGCTCAGCAAAAAATGCTAAGAGAAAGGGGGAGGATCAGGGGAAGGCATTTATTATTGTGACATTTTTCATCTGGAGCAACTTCACGTTTCAATATAACATTTACATACTTTCTTAATCCCAAATCAAACCAGGTTGCTAGAGACTTTGTACTTCATTAAGTGTACTCATCTGCTTGTTTTATTTCTCTTTGCCCAAAGCAGTGCTCAGAAAAGTTTCATTGGCAAGACAGCAAAATATACTTAATGTTGTTATTTCAGTATCAGAAGCACAAGATAAAATATCAACATTGGATTTCTCTACATAGCACAAGATAGAAACCTCAGGCTTCCCTACAGGCTGAAATACTGTGCCCAGGAATAGAAGTCAGAGGACTACAGAGAGTGAGAAAGAAGGTAGAAGAAAACCATAACTCGGCATGACTAAATAACTGGAAGGAGGAGTTTGCTTTTTCCTTCCTAGATTTTTTGGGTTTTTTTGCAAGCAATTACAATGGAAAATTATTAAACACTCCCAGAAGCCTAGTAGGTATCCTCCTGTGAAATCAAAATCACTATAATGCAGCATTTTCTTCCTTCTGACTCGCTTTCCTCATAGAAGGGCATGCCAATTTTCTCTGTTACTGTACTGGACATTTACAATAATACAAACAAGATTTTTTTCACTAGAATTGTACTATGGAATATTAGTTGAGACTGATTATGTCATATGAGGAGAAAAAGCACAGTAATTCACTCTTGAAAATTGATTTTAATTATTTGTAGTGGCTAGAGTTATTTCCCTGAATTTTGGAGCATCTATTTCCAAATAAAGGTAATTATAATTTAGTTTTATATAAAAGCGTATAGTAAAAGACAACTCTTAGAAACCATCTGAATTTTTGCTGTGTGATATTTATATCTGTTATTGAAAGAGTTAACTGCCTTTCTAATTTGCATATTAGTCAGTTAACTAGGGTTTGATAGTCTCATATTTAAAAATCTCATATTTTGAGAGGTATGTATTACAGAAGAAAAATAGATATGAATAAAAACCAGACATTATGAGAACAAAATGTGCTATTACACAGAGCTATCACCTTATTCCCGAAAACAACTCAAAGACTGCACAGTGTGTCTTTCTATATCTATATTGCTACACACATGCATATTACCTATATCTATATATTATGGTACACATTTCTGCATTGTATCTTTGCTAGTCAAACATCCATTCTAGACAACATGGACCTAGATAAGACAAACTATGGTGAAGCTATGAAGTATTTATCTTGTCATTGCTTTTCAGCCTTATAAAACATAGTATGTTCTGTGTTATATAGCTACCATAACATCTTTACCATGACTGTTTTCTTCTCTTAAGAGAGTTGCAGGTGTCTTTTCAATGTACTATTACATTAGCTTTTTATTTACTTAAAGTTTAAACTGTTAGTCTACCAGTATTTTATTTTGTTAGGTCAATTTAAAACTGTTTCTTGTTTCCTTTCTGAAAAGCCAGGTGAATTGCATGTGATAGATGTATTGATCTTTTGAAAGCTATGGCACGTTTTTAAGAGGCACTTGCTTATTCACCTAAGTGTCAAATCTTCCATTCTTCTATCTGACTATTCAAACCTGAAAAGTGCAGGATCATGACTGTAAGCACACGTGACAGTGTCACTTATTTCATTGCACTCGTCTGATGTGTTGTCTCATGGAAACCTGCAAATACAATGTTTTGGTGAAGAACTTGGATGATGCTAGTACCTGTCTTTCTTTACGATGGACCTTAACAGAGAAATAGTTTGTCGACCAGTTAAATTATACATGAAAGATAATTTCATACAGACCATGTATTATGTATCATCATAAATGACAGAATAAAGGGTTCAGAATCAGAATACTTTTGAAAGAAATGACAAATGAGACAGTATATTTTTGTCCTTGTACACAAATTACTTACTTGTGTTTGCAATATTGCTTATTTTTTGTTATATGCATACTATGCATATATTTAATTTCTTTTTGCTATCATATTCAATCTACAGTAAATTTCAAGCTGAGCATAATAATTTTAGTGTGGTCTCATATGCTATCTATGTACTGGAAGCAAAGACGATGATGCTGATATGAATTTTTTTAAATGAGACATGATAGTTCATCTCAGTGATGAAGAAAGTAGTGTTCAATTTGATGATAACACTATATTCCAATAAAGCAGACCGTGTAGAATACTTACTTTTAAGTTTTCCTCTGATGGTTTTCATTCTTCCATTTCTTGTAAAGCCAATGGTAAACTAAGAATTTCATAGACAATTTGGACATAATTTAGGAGAGAGTTTTCATAAGTTCTCAGTAAAGTAATCCCTAGAAATAGGCTTGCAGTAAAGAAATAATTTTGCATTTTGTCAAGCAATTATTATGTCAGTGGCAGAAGTGATAACTACTATTGAGCCTACGGCACGCTTAAGCCACAGGAAAGCTTGACATATGTGGCAGCATGCCATTTAGAAGTACTGTCCAGATGTTATCCCTGGGGAAGGCTTCATTCCGCTCCAGTGGTTAAGGAAGTGTTGAGAAATGCAGGTTACAAATTGAGCAATCCCCAGCTGTTTTATGCATTTGTGTTGGAGTCTATTATAGCTCTTCCATTTCTGCCTGATAAAGCTGTATTTTCTATTGTTCTGTAGAAGTCATTAAATATTCTCAGCATTATGCAGTGGTGTTACTAATTGAGAAAAAAATGCCATTAAACATATTTTGTTTTCGTTTCAGCATATCACAGTAACAATTACAGTGGAGTCACTTCATGCCTCTGGCACATATTACCAATTTCTCCAACTTCCAAGCTTGCTCTCATTGGATGCCTTCAAATCTGTATCACCAATGTATCACATTGCCCACAGCAATATAGAGTATAAGCAAGCATTAGACACCCCCTCTTATCACCGTGAATCTTGACAATGAGAAGGCTGTAATTTGAACATTCTGTAAGCTATTTAAAGCACATCAGACAACACTCAGCTCTTAATCTGTGTTAAATACAGATACTAGAGCTGTCTAAATGTGCTGGTTTTGTCAAGGTGTGGCACTGATTGAAGGCAGTAGTTCCACCAGTGTGAGACTGAAAAGGTCCCACATCAAGATGTGAGTAGGGGAAGAGATTTTGAAATAGAAAGAAACATAAGCACATCTTGTTTACTCCTAAAAAAGTGAAATAGAACTTAACTGGAGAAACTGGGGAATACAGCAGGTGTTTCTCTGTTCCTATCCTTTTAGCATAGTCATTCCTTTTCAATGGTGTGGGATACTGTACTCTGATGATTCAAAGTCCTTGCTGTAGCCTTTCAGCAATGCTGCTATCTAATAGCTTAGATATGTAAAGGAAAAAAATCTAGCTAAAATCTCACCTTTTGCTTCCAGTTATTTAGAGGCAAGAAAGCTGTCTGACACCCCCAGTGCTGTGAAAAGTGAATGTTCAGATTACCTCCTGTGTTTCACAATCAGTAGAATACTCATCCAAGATGTGTTTGTGAATTCGGGAGGAAAATGGCATTATGGTGTTAAGGAATCTGTGTTTAAGTAAATTTATCACATAGTTCAGTTAGAGTTTAGTGTTCATCATGATGGGCAGCCATATCTGGACTACTCAAGGAAAAAGGACAAAATATATCGAGAAAATAAATATCCCAGTAGAAAGAAAAGACAGAAATAATAATTAGAAAAAGGGCAAAACTGTAAAAAGCTCAAGACTTCCTGGAAGATAAATAAATGTAGAACATATAACGCATATAACATGGTAAGTCAGGTTTCAAGTGTTAAGAATCTACAAGCTGGTGTATTTTTAGCAAAGGAAAAATTCCCGGCTCCATCAGATGGTAGTAGGTTGGTTGGTTGGTTGGAACATTTGCTGATCTGAGGAGTAATCAGTGTAACACTTCTGATCAGAGGGCAGTGGGACCAGCAAGTAAAAGAGTGCTTATGTGCCACTGCAATATTTATTTTTAAGTACCACTTACCTTTCACTTTTTAGCTTTTAATTTCTTTTTCACTATGATCTCAAACACCACCCTTTCAAAAAAGCCCCATCAGTAGTTGGAGAAGTCAACAGTTAGGTTGTCCATAGCTGAATGGTGATTAACCCACACTTAGAGATAAGTTAGTAGCATCTATTTCCTTTCACTCTTACATTGAAAATATTATTATCATGCAACTGTTTTTGCATGAATGAACATTTATGTTTTAATTCAGTGACATGGCTGAGGAAAAAACAGTGTGTTATATTCATTATTTTTTGATAGCCTAATCATGAATTCAAAATCAAATTTAAGAGTTCTGATTTATTAGATAGAAATCTCACCTCTGCAGCTTGAGTTAAAACATTTACGTTTCATTGGAAATAAAACTCCAAATGACAAAAGGAATTTTTTATATTAATTCATGAAATTAGATCTTGCAGTAGAACTTTTAAATGAAATTTAGGTCTTTTACATAGACCTAATCTCTAATGTTTTTGACATTTTCAAGTAATTTTCATTACCACTAGAGCAAAGCTATTCCACCTCAGGTTCATTCAGCTTCTACCTGATCTGTTCATCATGTATTTACTTACCATTAATGTAAAGGAATAATTTAATATTACTTCATATTTTGTTAGAAAAATTAAAATCAATTGCTGTATGCAAGCTACATGGCAAAAATGTGATGTAGGAAAAAGAATAGTTATAGCTGTTCCCAAGTAGTACTGTAATTAGGATGCCAGTCCTTTAATTTGGCAAGTGCTACCATAGAAAATAATATCTCTTCAAATACATACAAAATCCAAATTCTGTGATACAGAAATGGTCACTGCTAATAATAATTTATTTCAAAAGCGAGTAAATAAGCTTCATCTCCCATAAAGTAATGGCTGTTCCATCAATAGACATGAATATAAAGAATTTTGATAACTAAGTCCCATAATAGTGCACCTCAAAATGCCTTTTAAATTACTTGTTGATGTATATTAGATCTTCCATGCTGGTCATGTTTGTTGTGCATTAAAATAAGATTTATATATAATAATATATAACTGAGAAAGTAAGGCTAGTCTAGAAGGCTTCTGATGATTTGCATTACCATATATGGGATTAGTTTTAATCAAAATAAAACCAAGAGGAATTCTTCAAAGCTAAGGATAGAAGCTATAGTTTTCTATGCATTTCTTTTTCACAATTCTTGATTTCCCCCTCTTTGACGTTTCTGACCCTGTGTTGTGACACCTGTTCTTTAGATACTGATAAACACTGGTGAGGTTCCCTCTCAGTTTTCTCCAGGCTAAACACTCTCAGGTCTCTCAGCCTTTCCTTGTAAGAAATATGCTCTATTTGCTTGATCAACTTCTTAGCCCCCTGCTGAACTCTCTGTGATAGTTCCTTGCCTTTCTTGAAGAGGGAAGCACAGAACTGGACTGTGTACTCCAGAAGTGGCCTTATAAGGGAAAAGTAGAAGGGAAGGATGATCTGTGGCCATCTTTTTTATGCATTTTAATGTGTTTCAGCTACTTAAAACAAATTAGCATAAATGTATATAGCTTCATAAATCTTGGAAAATACATATTGGCAGAATACAGATACTAAACTATCAATGCTTTAGAAGGACTACCTACAGAGCATAAAATAGAACTGTATCATCTCTGCATAACATCTCTCTGCCCTGACAGTTGTGACACATCACTGCCACCTGCTTTTTGTACTGGATGATAATTTTGATATTTATGTTACAAAAAAATATTCTGTGGGAAAAAAAGAGAAAAAAAAGGGACTTTTCAGTCAGCTGAGGCTACCGGAGGACCAGGCAAAGGTTTTACCACTAACTGTGAAACTGAGTAAAACCNACCAGGGACTTTTCAGTCAGCTGAGGCTACTGGAGGACCAGGCAAAGGTTTAGCCACTAACTGTGAAACTGAATAAAACCAAACAATAGATAAAAGTGTTGTGAAATAATGAGACAGGCTAGGATTGCATTGTGCAAAAGCAAGTTTCTCAGTGGTCAGCAAACTAAGAATAATGTCTATTAAGAAGTAAAATCTTCAAACACAGTGTTTTAGAGGTTTTACAGTAAGTCCAGATTCATCAGGTCTGATTTTTGTTTACCCCTACCAAACTTTCATAAGACAGCAAGACAGCCTCAACCCTGAAAACTGAAAGAAAACTGTCACAGGAGAGCTGTGTTGGGATGTACATACATTGTGGCAATGGCATTTGTTTTATTGTTTGTTGTTTGGGGATTTTTTTTTTAGAGGGGAGGAGTATGTTTCCAATTAGAGGAGCCTGTCTATTCTCTTTTGAAAGGCCAAATAACTGAAGTTCATCAAAGTGAATGCCAAAAAATTTCATCTAATGGCATGTGCATAAAATGCTTGATAGGTGGGTTTCTAGAATCATTGTACTTGATCAATACCTTACTTACTTAAATGATTTCCTTTTAATCTATTGAGTTTTAATGGTGGAATGTTAGCAAGAAAAAATTCTTATATTTTTTCTTTCTGAGCTCAGCTAACTCATCTAACCATCTTCAAAAAGCAGTACTTTACATTGACTGTGGACTATATGAAATGATTCATGCTCTAGGGTCAAAAGCCATCTCCTGTTCAATTCTTGCTCTATAAAAATTCCTTTCAACTCTTCATACAGCTGCTTATGAGTTTCTGTCATGTGTTCACTTTGTGATAGTGACCAGAAATCAAATGAAGAAAAACCAGGTCTCTCATATTTTTCTTTATCTTCTACTTGCACACATGCTAGTAGGCTAGGATTAAAAGAAACTCCTCAGCTTCTGTTTCATAATAACATTCACAGTTGGATGACAGACTAGCAGAAAACTTTTATACATGGTCAAATTTATGCACAAAATTATATTGTTACTTTTTTCATTTGATGCTGCATTATAAGAAACCGCAAAATAACCTTTATCAATCTTCCATAGTTTTATGAAAATCTGACAATTCCCTCCTCAAACATTTGCTCTCCTAGAAAAATATTTACTCAAATTTCCTTGCATGAAAGTTAATCTATAGTTTTGTATGATCATCCTTTTTACACAGCTTGTGAGGCTGGTTTGGGTTTTTGTTTTAGGTTTTTGGTTTGTTTTTTTTTTCAAGGAGGAAACAAAATAATGGATTTAGAATGAGAAAATAATGTTTGTTTGGTATTTTTCTTATGATCTCGATTTATTTCCTACTAATCAACTGATCCTCAAGCATTTTTCTGTGGAAAAAAATACATAATTTTCACTTTATGTGCATGAATCTTAGTTGAAAGTTATGGGGACATCAGCAAAAGAGAGTTCTGAATTAGATTCTGCAAAGTTTCAAAATAGTTCTAGGTAACATGAGAAAAGCACTTTCACAGAATTATGAAAACAAGATTACAGAATAATGGTTCTGTATGGAATAGTCTTAAGCACACCTACTTCTGTACTTTGGTTCTCTTCCATGGATCTCTTTATGCAGGGTGAATTCTTTTGCAGAATCACATTAACACTGCTAAAATTTATGATCCTTTTGACTTCTTGTATTTACTTCATCCAGTGAGTATTTGAATTAATGTTGAACTCTCTGTATTACTATATGAAGAACACACATGGAAGTTTGCCAGGAGCAGTCAGTCACATAAGACTTTTGCTCTTTTCATGAGTGTCTAACTCTGTTCTTGATTCTTTCAAGGTCAGATATGCTCAAGAGGCTTAGGACTCTAGAGAGCAGTATTTTGTCACTTATAATATTCTTCCAGCCCTTTTTTAGACAATCACTAAAAGCAAAAAGAATTTTATCCATTCATTGAAAAATAGTGGCTCAGATAGCTAACAATGAAATACCTCATTTCTGTATCAATATTGGTATTTTCGGTCACTGTGCTTTATTATTGATAACTGTAACCAATTTCTTACATGCTTTATTAAATGATATGAAATTAGTATAGCTAATTCAGGACACATAAGAAAACCATTGCAGCAAACTTTTAAATAGGCTTTTTCTTAAGAATAATTTAAGTATTACCTAGCTTGAAAGGGACCTTATAGATCACTAAGCCCAGCTACCAACCCAGTTCTGGCAAGCCTCATACCTGGACTTCAAATTAAGAGTCTGATGCTCTCACAACTGAGCTACACACTTCACAAACTTTTATGATTCATATTGTAAAGCAGAGAAAAGATCCTAGATATGAGTTTGGATTTTCAAGTTGTAAAATAAAAGGCCAGAAATACTCAACAAACTCAAAAAAAGGAAACTACAGAGAAGATAGAAAAATAAAAAAAGTTTGTTTGTTTGTTTTTGGAAATTATTTTAAATTACTTTACTGGCTATTTTATTAACTGTTTCTTATTCCCTGTACTCTCTGATATGAACAGTAAGACACTGGAGATTGCATCGAGATAATAGTTTGATATTTTTGGATCAGCTGCTCTGAGACTGATTTAGGACAAATAATCTCAAATATCTTAAGTTTCACTTTTGCCTTTCATTCTGTCTTCAGGTTATCTCTTAGGGAGAGCATCAGATGCCTAATCTGAGGATATAGGGTTAAAGTCTCTGTCCAGGTAGGAGGCTTGTCAGAATTGGGCTGATGGTTGGACTCGATGATCTGAAAGGTCCCTTCCAACCAGGATTATTTTGATTTTATGATATTTAGATAATAAACTGCAGATTCATTGCAGAAACTGTATCTTATTGAAAGTAAAATATCTGGAACTGGAGGTACTCAGTCTGAGTAAAAGGTCTAGACACTTATACACCTAAGTATACAACTCTCCATTGCTTTCTTTAAATTTATTTTATGTTAGTTTTGGTGCTTCAGACTCACAAATTTTCTTTTCTGAGAGAAGGACTTTTCATCCTTATCTTAATAAGAAAGTTACCAAATCTCTCTCTTACTTAATAGTTAAGTCTACTTCACATTTTCAATATCAATCCAAAATGGTAAGGCTATTTGATTAATCCCCACACAAATGCAACATGGGTGTGCTACTGCCCTTTGTTCTTTGTGCAACTATGACATAAATACTGTACTTCAAACAATAAGAAACTGTGACACTAGTGAATTATAAGTAAACATACTGAAAAGGATGTGTCATGCTTTATGATACAAAGATAAAAGCCCATATAAATATGTGGTCCAATAAATTCCAGACACGTAGAGATACATCGAAGTCCTTTGGAATAGCATGATCTTTCTAGACTGATTTACCAATTAAAAATCAATAAGTAATGCTTAAAAAAGAGTAGATGAGAGATGTTATAACAGCTCTAAGTAGATGGAGGGGTAGAATGAAGTGTTTATGACTCCTGTTCAAGAGAAAGAATTGGTGCTGATAGCATGGTCCATAAATAACTGTGGTATAGATAGCGAGTGGCATCTGTTGTTACACTATCACTGGGGAAAAAAAATAAAATTACAAGGGCCATCAGTCTTCATGCTTCAGGGCACAAGCTCATCATCAGCTGACATCCACAAGCAAATTACCTCATGGTGTCTTTTTACACTGTAAAGTGTATTACAGGATTTTGTAACTTTGGAGCAGCAGCCAACATTGAGCACAGGCACTGATAAAGTAAAGTACTAAAGAGATCATTGTTCCAATTCAAGATTACAGTACTTGCAATACATGTTGCATCTTGCTTGCAAATTTAAGAGTGATCAAATGAAGATAATTAATGAGTCCATACTAGCAAAAACACTCTGTTCCCTGGAAAGCAATATAGCACATTTCCTTGAGAAGACTTTTAGCTTTGCAAATTTTCTCTATCAAATTAGAAATTAAGAATGAGTTTTAGAATATATACTGTGAATGAGTGAGTTAGCTTTCTGTGGTAGAAATTTTTTATCTGATCCACTGCACCATCTGGGGAGGAAAAAAAAAGAGAAAAGGCTGTGTCTTGTTAGTAATTACAGCTTCCTGTCTAGCTAAAAATTTTTATAGCTTCAGTGTATACTGGCAAAGAGCACTATAGTTACAGAGTTTTACAACTACTGAAGTAAAAAGATTGCTTCCTACAAAACTGGATAGAAAAGGGAAAAGCCTCACATAATATCAAGCTAATTTTCACAAGTTAAGTCTCCAGAGTTATTTGCCTTTGTGCAGAATTCCTCTTGAAATGGTCTCTAGTAAATTCTAATACTCATACTTTATGTCCTCAAAATAGAGACATTTCCACTGAGAAAGGAAACACATTTTATGGTGTACAGTGCACATCAGAGGTTCAGCCTACTAAATTCCCTTACGGTGATTTTTTTATTTCACAAATACCTCATTTCAAGCAGATGAACAAAATGAATAGGCAACACCTTTTGAAGTTTCTTTTTTCTCTCTTTGGCATTGCAGTAACATATTTGAATACATAATATAATATTCATTCTAACACTGTTTTTTTACTAATTAGAAGCTTTATTGTTGCACTGGTACTACAGCTTCCCAAAAGAGTAGGGGGAAGAGTTGTACAATTGTACAACTAATGTACAGCTAATGCTTCTTTTTCAGAACTCAACTGTCGTGAGAATAATTTTTATTAGAAAAGATCTGTAGGAGGTTTTACTAGCCTTTAAAGGATGCATATTAATAGCTTTGAAAAAAACATTTAGTCATTATATGATGCACAGAGCTAGAACAAAATCATCCTGCCCAAATACCATGAAATAAACCCTTTTCTAACAAGTAACATTAAAAAATTGAACCAAAGAGTGCCATTTGTTATTAAAAGCAGCAAAATAGAGAATCAAAGTCAAACAAAACATATTCCCAAGTGACAAACATTTCATGCTTCAGAATGCAGCAATTGCAGCCTAAGAGATTTAAAGCTTTGCCAAACAGTTTTATGTTCACGTTTAGAAGCAAATGCCTTGAGAATGGCAATGATTACTGATGCAAACTCATTTTCATACTGAATATTGCAGTCTGATGTACAATTCTGGGAGCTGAGCTGTCTTCTAATCTGCTCTGGAAAAATACTGGCAGAACACAGCGGAAAAGTGATACCCTGTTTTTTCTCTGCAAAAAGTTCAATACTTCAGTCCTTCCTTAAATGATTATTTATTCAAAGCTTTATTTCAATGCAAAAGACTACAACCATGGCTGAATAAATTCTAATGTACATTTCATAGATCTGATGTTATTTCAAATATTTAAATGAGTGTTTTTCTTTAGCACTGGATTAGAAATTAAATCTTCATAGACTGGAAGAGTGAACTGTGTTGTTCAAAACAGACCTACTTAAAAAAAACTCCATTTTCATAAGTAGGCTTAATAATGCGCTTTGGTGATATTTATGCTTAAGTATACATGCAGAAATACCAATGACTTTTTGGACTCAAAATCTGCTAATAAATACAGGGGTAAAGCAATTGCTTCTTTACATCTACAGACAAACCTTTAGTCATTGACAGAGCTAGAGATTTACTTATCTAAAAGCTATTTCAAAACATTCTTTGAAGTTACCTTGAACTACTTAGGCTCACCAGCACAGGCACCACTTATATACAATATAAGAAGATAGACAGGTGTTGCCTAGAGCTTCTGGCAAAAGTCTTCCATCTCTCAGAGGGCCATTTACCCTGAGACTCAATCCTCTTCCTAGCAATCTCGACTGTTGTGATTGGCTTGCAGGAATGTGCATTGCTACAGATTTACTCTGGAAGTACATTGGACTTGTACAGTCCTTGTCCCCTCATACTTAGGGAGAGTCATTTTGATCTGGTTGCCATTTAATGACAGAGGGCTGCTGCGTTAAATGTCAGACTGCTTTGTGATTGGCTGATGGTATTTCTTGATACTAACACACCACGTGTTCTCAGGAAGCCTGGTACTTGGGCTGGCAGGCAGGATTAGCTGTCAGGACAAGCTTCCCCTACCAGTGAACCCTGGGAGCACATCAGAAGAAGAAGTGCCCTGCCATTATGTGCCACTGCTTTCATCAGGGTCATTCCCTCTGTGTTTCTGTTCTTTCTTGTGACTGGCTGGCAGATGGTTGGTGAGGGTGGTGAGGTACTGGGACAGGTGGTCCATAGAGGTGGTGGAGTCCCTATCCCTGGAGGTAGTCAAAGCCAGGCTTCATGATGCTCTGAGCAACCTGATCCAGTTCAGGACATTCTTGCTTACTGCTCTCAGATAGCACTGTCATTGGCTGTCTGCTTCCTTTGACCAAGGAAGTGCTCAAACATAAAAAACGTTATTTATATTCAATGAATACAATATATTCATATATATATATATATTTAGGGGCATGCTTTTTTTTATATATACCTCTGTATGTGTATTCAGGTGAATATAAATTTTTGTATATATGCGTGTATAAAACCCTAAAAGTTAAACATGCATGCCATAAAAGTCCAAATTTAAAATGAGAAATAAATATGTAATAGGAACCAATTGAATGAATGATTAAAGTTTACATATTAGTTATAATTATTTAGTCAGGCAGGTTTGGGGTCTTTCACTTTACCAGGCTGCAAAGAAAACCCAGATGTGTCTGCCATGGGGTGAGTGCTTCAAGAGGAGGGCCACCAGAAGGCTGGATGGGACATGGACAATTGGGTACACTGTGGCTGAGACCCTGTAATAGGAAGGACACCTCAGTGCCCCTGGTTGAAGTCCTATCATGCGCACAGAATAGACCAGTCCTTTGGGCCAGATTCAAAGGCCTCTGCATTCAGGGCCAGCACAAATGGATGCAGTATTAGAAGAGCAGATTTTGGCCTGCAGGCAGTCAACACTGTCTGAAACAATAGCAAATCAAAACTTCAGAAGAGTGTGAGAGGAGGGGGGCAGTAAGAAAAAGGGGATGCTAAAAATGACTGTGTGAACCAGAAGAGCCAGTCAATGGGTCCTTAAATCACCATCTGGATTTGTGAGATGTCACTCATGGGTAATTTTTTGAGGATTCCATTTCCCTATGGTTGTGGGGGATCTTATAGCTGCCTGTAACTGTGTACTATTCCTTGTCCTTAGATGCTTCATATAAGAGGAAGTTGTAATTTTTAACTGTCCTGATTACAGCAAAAGCAGCAAGACCCAGTACAATCCTTAGAAAACTGTTAAATGTGAAGACATCACGCTGAGCTTAGAAACTATTAGATTGATGTATTCTTGTAGGCTGAAATGATATGCTGGAAAACTTTACATGCTTATTCTGTTTTTTATATTCTTCACTAGGCTTTCATGTTTGACTGCTGTCAGAAATAAAATCATGAGCTGAATCTGCTTTGGTGTGATAAAATATGTCCATCTTACATTCTTACAGCTAGTGGTGTTTCAATTAAATCAGATAGATGACCATGTTTTTATGTCAGATCAACCTAGAAAGTATAGGAAGTTACCCAAAGATTATTAAAAAGCTTTTAGATTTAAAATAAAATATTTTTTGAAAAAATAAGGCAATAAGGGTAGTTATATTTTTGGCTGCAAAAGCTTTGTTATTAAAGAATTCAAGTTAATGAAAGGATTTATATATAGTTATTCTCTCTGTTCCTCCTTCTAACCAGCCAATTCATCTGTCTCTATACAACCTTCTTAGATGCAGTTTTTAAATTCTGCTCTCTCAGCCTGTCACAGAACTCCATGATCCTCTTGACAATGTCTTAGATCTGCATAAATTGTAAATTCTTGAGGATATAATCCATGCTATATCTAATATTTTTAGTCTCCTGGAATAACCAACACTCCTCAAAGAAGAATAAATACAGTGAGCTTGACAAAAAGTTCCAGCTGATTCTATCACTCCAGTTGTTAATAAAAAATTGAAAAACAATTCATCTGCCTTTTACAATTCCAAGAGACAAAAGCATCTGAAATTTAAAAAATAGCAGTGATAGTGAATTTTTAAATTTTTTTTCCCAGAACGCTGAGATTTTTTCTACAGGAAAATATTGTTGAAAGTTTAATCTTCCTAAAAAACTTTTTCCTACATATATGAGTATTTTTTTTGTCCTTACAAGGAAAAATTAATACTTGGATAAATGAAGGAAGGGTACTCCTCAAAGTAAATCATTGGTAGAATTACACAACACTGTCTTTTAATAATATTTAAATTAATTACATTAATTTGGATGTCACATTATAGATGCATTAAAAGTCTAGAGTTATCTAATAAAAATACTCAAAGAGAACAGGAAAAAAAGGAAAAAAGATCTTTCTCTTCAAGTAATGTGTAAAAGGGAAAATTACTGAATTGTTTCATGGCATTACAGAATATTGTATTGATAAGACATTATAAATAATAGAAAGCTTTTATAGATGTTTTGTGTAACTGTTTAAACTTCAAAGCCTTTCATAGAAGTGGGAAGAGTTGCATTTCATAAGTGTTCTATATTTTGCAACAAGGCAAAAACAAAGCATCATTGGTTACACAGTAATGGTAAGACTGGGAAGGGAATACTGAGATTGCAGAGATACTGGATAGAAGTGCTTTGGTTGAGACTTCCTTATAGCCTAAAGAGCAAATACATAAAAAAAAGGTACTATCAGATGTTCAAGTCATGTTTAAAACAAGTAGAGCTGAGTCATGTTAATGATTGTTGCTTCTAAAGATGTACTGGAAGTATAGGGTCAGTTCCTTTGAGATAGTATTTGTTATTTTAAGGTAAGAGAAACATAGTAAAGGAAATACAGTTACAGTGATTAGTAGATTGAAGGCTCTCAGAGTTAGGTAAGTAAGTAGTTTGACAGGGAAGTATATAGGTAGAATCCAAATCTGTATTGAACCATAAATAAAGTATAGCAGTTATATTTTAAAATCAGTCAAATCAGGTCAAATGACAAAAGAATTCCAAGCAAATAGACCTTATAATTTTGGTACCGAGATAAATAAGACATCCATGTTTTGTCTGACTGTTTTCTTTAGTAAGAGAAATACGAAGTTCTGATTTTGGATGGAGTTAGGAGGATAGGGGATGGAGGGTTCTTTCAGTTTTGCATAGGATCCAGCTATGCTGCTGCTGTGTTCTTACTACTTCCTTGTAAGAACATGATAAATGGTCAGTACACAACAGAAAGTTCTCTATTTTGTTGATTACATTTCTATAATAATATATATAATAATATAAATAATATTTCTACATATAGAAATCCACAATCTGCTGGAAAGAATGATTGTGTTCCCAAATTCTAGAATATTTTCAATTCTATTTTCAAACAGTATTGCCTTGTATTTGAGAAACAATACTTGCGATGAAGAGAACAATTTATGGATCTTTAGGTACAACAGTGTCTTATAACACGAGGAATAAATTATCAGTTTTCACAATACAGAATATTAAAACAGAGAGTTTAACTCTTATTCATCCTAAACTCCAGCTCATGATGAAAATTTATACCTTTAATATTTTTAAATATACTTTTGAAAATTTTTATAAATCACATTGTCTCTCTGTAAAAAAATCTGATATACAATAATCAGTTGTCCTTCAAAGAAATTCTTCATCTTCCATCTGCTTTTTCATGATGATCTTCATCGATACTGCAGGATCTCTCAGATGCCACAATACAATGCAACTAAACTACTTTTGTGTTACCTTAAGACTTTTCCAAGTGGGTAAATTGACAACTTCAGATTCCCGATTAAGTCTATTCAAATATTCTGAGGAGAGTATCCTGTATTAAGTAAATTAAGGCCACAGGATGACCTGCAGAACTGTACGGACCTCATTTATGAGTAATTCTTAACTGTTAGGTCATGGATTTGCTCTGGTCTCCTTGCAGTTTTATTCTAAAGTAGTTACTATGATTGCAGTTCTATATAGCTGGGACATTGACACTACTTTTGATACAGCAGTTTATTTTCCGTGCTGTGCTAAATGTGTATTATATCTAAACTGTTTATGTTCTGGCTGAATAGAGGAAGCCCTCACTATTCTTGATAGTAGTGCCTGTTTGGACAGAAAGACTTAACTACATACAGAGATTCAGGTGACCTCACACAGTGCAATATGCAGTTACATGCAACAATAACATCTCTGGACAGGGTTAACCACACTTGTGTTCATTTCACCCTGTAGGCATTCATTGGTTGTTTTTCCTATTTAGAATATGGCAGGTAGAGGTGAAGGTTCTTAAGTAGGGCATAATTTGAAGTGAATAATATCCTTGTTAATCCTGCAGAGGAAACAGTACTGTCTCCGATTTTTACTTATTTATTCTCCAGATACCATTTTAAGAGGATGTGGAAATCTGTTATTCAACTTTTCTCAGATTCCTAATTTAGCATTCTTTCCTTAGGTCACATTTTTGGGCAACTTTTAGCATGTGAAAAGATACTAGGGAGATAGATTATGTACAGCAATCATTTATTGGCTACCACATACATCATACTGCTGAGAGTAAGAAACTACTACACTGATCAATAGCATGTTAATTAGTCAGCTGTACAGAGAAAAGTGAGTTTTGTTGCATTTTGGATAGGGATGAACTGCTCAATTGCTGTCTTCTAATTGATCTCCTGTTCTGGGAGGTTTTTGGTGTCAGTATTTTTCCTCTTGAATCCTTGAACTAATAATGCTCCCCATTTCACCACCTACCCTTTTATCTATGTATTAGCTTTTCTTATTTTTCATAGCTTTAAAGCAATTTTCACACCTTAGCAACAATTTCCTCAGTAAAACTGACCCGAAGTCACACAGCTGCTTTGAATGAAACTAAGCCTTTAATTACAGGCAGCTGAAAAGGGTTGAGTGTGGGGCTACTTCATTTTGAATAGGATTGGTTCTTCAGTTGAATAGCAGCTCTGAGTATCAAAAATATTGCAATGATTCAGTTACCCTAATGTGGATGTCTTATACTCTATGAGGTGTCCTAGAATATCCACCTGGCTTCTGGTTAACAGTCAGTATGAGTGTTACCTCCTGTACATTATGTGAGACATCTGGCTGCTCTCTGTAGACTATTTGAATGTTGAGGGCCACTCAAATACCTCTGGACTTTACTCAGAACTAGAACACTTCATTCATATTTAGACACCTTCATTTAGACTCTTAAGTTGAAGTATCTAGAATCTGCAGCTTAATTTTTCCTGTCCTATAGATGAATCCTTCTCTCATTCATAGCATAACACTGTAAACATTTTTAAAACTGCAAAGTTAAATAATATGGTGAAATGTATATTATGCATGATAACAAGAAATATGGGTTTTTTGCTTTTTCTGCCAATAGCATTGAGTATCTACTAAAAACACCTTCCTCCGTTCCTCAACCAGTTGTCAATGGAAGTGAACACTCCTTGCTTCAGCATCAGCTGTGGCCAACAGGCACATTTAAATTAGACATTAGATACATGAATGCTTGCCATCAGTTATCTTTTAACATACTCTTTAGTTTTCTCAAGTATTTTATGTTTATATTAGTAACAAAGTTGTAGATTACTTATCTGATAGCAAGCTCTGTGGAACAATGATTAATTTTGCTTTCTTTAGTAAGTCCTGATTCTCCATGTATTTTCTCTAGCAGAAGAAAAATGTCCTAAATAAGATGTCATTTTAAAAAGCCTTTGCATTTTTTAAACCAAATTTAGAAAAACATTTATATTTATTGTAAGTGTAAAATGTGGATCAGTGAATGTGAAACTTCTTATATAACGGGATTATTACATTCAAAGATTGATCTCAGTACATGGTAACAGCTCTTCAAATCTAGACAATAATGCAAATTCCAAAGAACAATGTCAGACAACATCAAGGATGTTGACTTCATACAAAATATTGAACAAATAAATATTAAATGGGACAAGAGATATTCCTTGATTTTTTTTAATACTTGATTTTAGAAGGATGAAGTGCAAACATTTTTCATTTTAAGTTATTAGATCTAATAACTTAGTGTTAACTGGTCACATGAAAGTTAATTCAGATTCATGGTGCTTTTTTAGGTCAACTTCCTCAAATTTTCTGGCACTCATTACACTCAGAAGTAATTTAAACTTTTTCATATTCTCCAAAAAAATTTATTTAAATATTAAATAATAATACTTTTGTTTTCTAGAAGTATTAAACACTGCAACAGTTTCCACAGACTGACTAGAAGAGTACTGAAGCTGAAGGATAACACTCAGTACAAGGAACATTTTTAGCCTGCAAAAAAACCACTGTCCCTGTTACTTTCCATGTCAATTGCATGAGCTGCAAAAACCTATATTTTGTCTACCCAGCTGCAGCAAAAGAAGTGACAACTGCAGCATTTTACAGCTCATAATAGTGTCAGAAACAAAGTTAGTAAGAAAGAAAGTACAGAGAAAAAAAATCCCTCAGAATGTGTACTTCATTGAAAATAAGTGAGAAAGAACAACAAAAATCTCTACAGTGACAGCATATACATGAAAATAGCAACAGCAGAAATACAAATAAATCAAGGCAAAACAGAAAATAAAACATTAAAAAAAGAGAAGGGTTTCACTAGAAGATATATGCACTTAGAAAAACACATAAGCACACAGAAAAAAAATGCTTCTGGAAGCCATGGAGAAGTTTGGTGTAATTAAAGTCAGTGGAAATTTAGATTAAGAGCTGGACAGAGGAGGAGGAAGAGACAGATTTAAAACAATTTAATCTTTAAATGGGGAAAAATAAAAGTTAATTTAAGCAACATTCACAAACATAATTCTGGATGTCAGTTTCTTCTACTATAGATTATCTGTGGTTAAATAACATTGTCTGTGTTGTATTAAAGTTTTAATCTCTAAGGAGTTATTTTGTTTCTGTGCATTTGCAGATCTCCTTGAAATACAGTAGCCAGAAAAGGAACCAGTCCAGATCATCAGCATTACTAGTGACATTTCTGTTCACTCTGAAAAGATTTGAACCTGTCATAAAGTAAAATCTGCGCAATGGTACATATTTGCCTAGACAATAAAGAAACCTTTAAAAAAAAAGGGATCAAAAAAGGCCATTTAAAGAGAGTTCCCTGAAGGAATCTTCTGAAAAACAGATTAATGTTACTGAATGTATAGCAGCAATCTCTGTTCCTCTCCACCCCCAGGAAAGCATTTGTATAATCTAACTTTTGTTTATGGTTTATACAGAGTGTTATTACCTGTATTAGATTTCAGACTTCATTCTGGAAAACTGCCTCAAGTCTAGGGGATTTGAAACTGATTTGAAAAAGTATAAAATATAGTGATTAAAAGAATAAGCTAATAGATAACATGAGGTTACATGTTATGAGATATTTTGAGATATGTCACCTGTTAAGTTAACAAAGATACAAAATTATTTCTAAAAGTGTTCCAGTCATCTTTCAGAAAGTTTGAGCTCATGAATTTCATCCCTAAAAAAGTCTGTTGCAAAATAACATATATCTTCAGGTGCATCAAAAGACAAGAAACACCAGGGGGCCTGGTTATTGCATATTAATAAAGATTCTGAAAACTGTTTCATGTGATTTACTCAGAATGTTAATAATTATAGCTATGCAAAAGGAAAATCTCATGGAAGATACACACAAGAGAAAGCTCATTTTCTCCCTTGAATACAGAGTGTTATTTTTCCATTTTAATGCCCTCACTAATAAGAAGAAACATTTATTTTGTAAATAATATCACCTAAAATCAGAAATGCATATTCATTTTAGAATCTTAGAATGGTTCATGTTGGAATGGACCCTAAAGGTTATTCAGTTCCAACACCCTTGCTGTGGCCAGGGACACCTTCCACTAGACCAGGTTGTAAGATCTTCCTGTACCCTTCTTCTGGCTCAACAACCCCAACTCTCTCAGTCTGTCTTCACAAGAGAGGCACTCCAGCCCTCTGATCATCATTGTTGCTCTGCTCTGGACCCATTCTAACATATTCACATGTTTCTTATGTTGGGGACTCCAGAGCTGGGCACAGTACTGTGTAGTGGTCTCATGAGAGCAGAGTAGAGGTGTCAGAATTACTGTTAAATTCATTCCTTTATATGTCAGAAAATATATTTCTTGACTATTTGAATTGAAAAAAAAAACCAAACCAAAACATATAACCTTACGTATAACCTTACTACTAATTAAATATCATGTATTTTTATGGATATTCTTTCCATTGAGTTAAGAAAAAATAAGTATCTATATGCAACTTTGAAACAAATACATCATTCTTGTAATATTCTTTTCCCCTTTCTGTTTAAAAACAATGGTTATGTTGAACATGAGTTTCTAGGTAAAGCATGATTTAAATAAAAGCTATAAGTCTGGGATGTGACATACTTAGATTACAGTAAGCCACTATTAGATTTTAATGGCTCTTGTATAAATCCCGGGTGGAAGTTAAGTAATGTGTCTCTTGCCATGCAACTTAGAAAGGGAGCATTGAAAGTGCAGGATGATTAGTTATTTCATTTAGAATTTCAGATTAAATTAGAATTAGATTAGAATTTCTAAGGCTCGCTTGAACAGCCTTCTTTCTATGAAAATGGAACAAGGGGGGACAGATTGATCAGCAAACGGAAATGTATTCATTACTATCTCTAATGCTATTAAGTGAATGGAAAACTTCCACCTGACTTAGTTAATTCAAAGTTCAGACTCCTACAGGAACCTACAGAGTTCTCCATCTCATTCATCATAGATGACTGTGAACAAACTCAACATGAGCCAACAGTGTGCACTCGCAGCCAAGAAGGCCAACCAAATCCTGGGTTGCATCAAGAGGAGTGTGGCCAGCAGGTCAAGAGAGGTGATTTTACCCCCCACNTCAGTACCTGAGGGGGTCCTACAGAAAGGCAGGTGAAGGAATTTTTAACATAATATCGGATGGGAGGACTAGAAACAATGGATATAAATTGGAGGGGGATAGATTTAGACTAGACATAAGGAAGAAATTCTTTACAGTGAGGGTGGTGAAGCACTGGAACAGGTTGCCCAGGGAGGTTGTGGATGCCCCCTCTCTGGAGGTGCTCAAGACTAGGCTGGACAGGGCACTGGACAGCCTGGTCTAGAGGGAGGTGTCCCTGCCTATGGCAGGGGGGTTGGAACTTGATGATCTTTAAGGTCTCTTCCAACCCAAACTGTTCAATGAGTCTATGATTCTATAAGCTAATGGAATTTTTTTGTATGTGTTCAAATTTGGGTATTTTCTCTTGTTCCATTGTTACTGTTTTCACACAAAGGCATGCTGACAAGTCAGACTGTGCTACTTGAAATCTTAATGTGCTTGTATTTTGGGGATTACCGATGATTGCTTCCACTCTATTATGAAATCCTAAACTGTAATAATCTATAAAAGTATCTGTGAAAAATACTTGCAAGTAAGTGCCATTTTAATCTAAATGTAAATAGAGACTAAAGAATCAATATACTCATGTTATGGTCACAATGCTTCTGATTTAAATTATATAATAATTTGATACTACTAGAATTCTACCAAGGTTCTTGGAGCACTGGTGCAAAATGTGCCTATAAGTAGAGAATAGCCAGTATAAGTAAATAAAAAGTCAGCCTATGTGGCTGAGACTCTATTCTTTCTTTGCGTTCATGAACTAGATACTCAGAAGGCTGTGCTCTTAAGTTTCACAAAGTATCTGGCAGCTGTCAGGGTGTAGCTCATATAACTTAACAGCTATAAAGGTGAGTGCAAGTTCATACAGAATCTCATAGTCAGACATCTTTTTAAAGATCATATAAAACCAAATTTTATGCCAGTGAATATATAAAAAGGAGGGGAAAAAAAGGAAGAAAAAACAATTAAAATGTTATGTGTACTTAAGGAAAATGCATGAATCGGTTGTCTGATACCAGTATTTCTCAGTTGCCTGCCAGCAAAGGAACTCAACAAATGGATAATCCTGAGAGACAACAAAGCCTTCCTAAATCAGCACATCAGTGATACCTTTCCTCTGTAAATAATATCAGCCATCAACATACCCTTACTTCCTGATGCCTGCTGACTTCCAAACTGTAAGTCCAAAGCTATCATCTATTACACAGGCAAGGTATCATACCAATCAACAATATTTTGCCAGAGGCAGCATCTTCAAGACCTAAGCTGCTACAGACCCAAACCTTTTCATGCATCTTCACTTTCTGAGAAACAGTATCTTCCACTTAAGTCTGTTGACTGCTCTGAATTCAGTAATTTTAATCATCTGCAGAAATGTGTATGAGTATATTCTGACAATCAAGCTAATACCTGGTAGCACAGCATAACAGCTCATACAACCATCATATCACAAGCTCAGATACCCAGAGCCTCCAAAGACATTAGGGTTTGTAGAAATGCATTAATACAAATGGCTGTCAGCTGTCAGCCATTATTTAACATTTCCTCTACCATTATTCTGAGGAGGAGTCCAAAGGGAGTCTTCAAAATGGAGAAAGAAAAAAGCATTCTTGGTCATCTATTTAAAGGCAAAATGAATGTCATAATCCTGTCCATATTATAGATTGAATGATTACAAAACTGCTTGGACCTATTCCTGTACATTCACACAGTTTGTTGCAGTGGTCAAGGGTACCAGCCTGGGCTGGAAACACTACGTCCAAGTAGCTGAGGACTCTAGTCAATACTGATAAATAAAATTGAAATACTATTATTCTTCATGGAATAACCACATGGAAGATCCATGTGCTGCAAGCACATTGAGTGGAGTACATCCAAGCATATTTAGGTATCTACAGCCTAGATGTAGAAAACATCTCTATCATACACCCAAATTTCATTTTAGAGTGGGAAACTGGCATTTTTGGCCTGCTCAGCTCATTCTGTAAGTTGCACATCACCATTCATCTCAGCCTGAATTCAACATTGCAGTTCAGTCAGATTAATAGAACTCCATTTGTCTTCATTGATTATCAAGGGTTCCCATATTGATTAACTCAGAATTAGATATCTAAGCATAGCTGAAATGAGTTCCACTTAACTTCATGTTTTGCAGAAAGTAGAATTAATTTCAGTTATGTTTCTACTTATATTCTATGAAACATGGTTGTAAGAGGTATCTTTATTAGTGAGCTTCAAATGTGTTTCAAGGAAGTTACCAAGATATTTATTTTTTGTTGTTATGCCTCAGTTAGTTTATAACATATCAAAACAAAATTTAAAAAAGGGTAGGAAAGTTCAACAGAAACTGCAGATGGTCATGAAAATTCCAACTTGAAATTTCAGATTGCAATATTTTTCTCTCTCTCCTAGTTGCCTGTAGCTATTTTGTGTAAGTCAGATTTATTGTATAGCATTTTTTTTGCCTTTGTATTCCTACAAATTGCCCTTCTGCACTAAAGAGTGTATACTTCTTTATAGAGAGAGATTTTTGGGAGACAGCATGCTTTGAATTGACAGCGATCACGCAAGGTATGTATTCTGTTTCAGCTTTTACTGAATTATAGGATTTCCTTTGTCATCTTCCTTTGGTCACTAACAATTACCTGTATTCTGATGACAAGCAGTAACTTGTTAAACCATGGTAATCTGATTGCATGTCTTTGCTCTCAGGCTTTATAAACCATTGCTCCTAGGATCCGCTATCATTATAACATTTGGGGTTTTTTTTCTCCAATCTCTCTGCAGTTTCTTGTACAGCTTACTGAATAATGTTCTAACCTCTGTGTTTGTTCCTAGAGAAATCCCCAGAGTCATTCAGCTGCGTTTCTGCTCAAACTGTTTTAATATGTGCTTAGTTTGACAATCTCCTCTTACCTGCTTACATAAGAAAGACTAATACTATCTTACAATTTCTTTAACTGTAGAACTCCTTCTGATATTAAAAACAAACAGAACAAATAGAAAAAACCCCAAACAACACAGAACAAAACAAAATCAACCAAATAAAATCAAAACAACAATGCAACTGACTTCAACAACAATAACAATAAAATATCTCCAAGAGTGTTTTATTTCCTGTTGGGTTTTTTTGTTGCAGTTGGTTTGTTGGAGTTTTTACTGTTTGCTTTGTTTTATTTTATTTTGTTCATTTCTTTCCTAGCTTAGTATGATTTTTCCAGGATGTCTTTGCTGTGTGTCAGACGAGTTTGTCTTTCACCTTCATATAGAATGGACAATTTTTTCTTTTCTTCATTTCCTTAATAAAATAGCATTCTATTTATTAAATAAATAAAAATGCGCTCAGATAACAATGTATTTTAAAAATATTTTACTGATACACAACAGTAAGAAGCAAAAAAAGTTATTACTTTAGTAAAATTAGGTTAATTTGTAAAGGTTGCTTAGAGAAATCTGTCCTCAAGCGTACTGAGATGGAGGAAAGTTCATTAATGACATCATGAGACAGATGGGAAGAGAACACACCAGATTGCTATTGTTTTATTATGTGAGATGGGTTAGGAAGGATTATGTTAGTTCATTTGAGGAAATTATAAAGAATTTAATACCCAAGTGCTCCTGAGAAGAACTGCAGTTTGGGGAATTAGCCACCTACGGTGTATGTTTAACCCAGAGGTAGGCATGTGTCATGTAGCTCTTCTTTTGTGCCCAGTCACAGTGAGTATGAATCTTTTCTAGCCTTCAGCTATGGACTCATTCCTTCACTGAAACTGTGGAGGATCATGACTTAAGGGAAGTCACTGCTAAGACAACAGCTGTTATACATATGCTTGTGTAAAAAGAAATAAGACTGCACAACAGTAAAACCAACTGTCCAGTTCCAAAGGGGAAAGAATACCAAGCAGCGGGCCTGGACAATATGAAAGGTCTAAAAACAGTGCCTTCCCCAGTTCTCAAGCTACTTACCAGGTATTTTAAATAGTCTGAGACTATGAGAGAGTATGAGAAAGTACTGCCTGGTGTGCAATAAACCTAGCAGAACTTTTGCCATGTGGGCTCACTGCCAGAAAGGTATAACCTTTTCAAAACGGCAAAAACCCCTATTTGCAAAAGGAAGACATTTAAGTGTAAATGGCAATAGAAATTAGGCTCCTGAAAGATTAGTTCATGCATTCAACAAGACATTAGGCATCACTGATGTGGAATTTGCGGAGTTACCTTGAGGAAAGCAAATCAGAGAAAACTTGCTGTCATACTCCATTTTCTGGTTTGCAGCTTCTATGGGAAGGCTCCTGCGACAGGATACAGGAGAATTATTCACTATTGATGTCTTGCTCTCAGAAAGAAAGCAGAACTCTGAATCCCCAGGAAGCTGCTTCAGCTTCTAAATTTCAGGTTCACGTTTCATGCAGGGGCACTTAACATGTCAGCACTCAGCATGTTGGCTGCTTTGAATACCAATTTAATTTCCCATGTTTGTCATATAGTTCTATCTAGGCATGTAAACGAGCACTGCAAATTCAGTTTTGAGTATCTATGTTTTAGATGCTGCAGTGCTAAGCATCACAATGCCATCTGTTGAATCCCTGGCTGAATCATTTTTACAAAATGAAACGTGGGACTGGAAAGTAATAAAGGATTAGGCATATAAAGAAGTACAAGAGTATGCAAATCACATATTGGCCAATCTGTGCTTCAGTAATGCCTATCCTTGATGTATGTAAAATACATTGTCTCTGATCAGAATGTTTTCTGTGTTTTCTTTGGTTTTGATACATTATAGTTCTACACATGCTTAGATCTTGTCTAAAAAGATATCCAGTATCTGGTTATGTAAAGCTCTCTTTAAATCTTGTCATACCTAACGAATGCCAGCAAGAGCAGGACTTCACTGCTTGTTTCACAGTAGCAACACATCTGAAAAAAGTATCATTACCATACCTTCCTTTTTCCTCCTCATCTATAACCTGATGTTTAAAGAATTTTTCTAGGAAACGTAAAATGTATCTTGGCAACCCTAGAGGATTTTTAATGTGACTTTTAGTTGCTGAAGAGAAGTCAGCTACTAGTCTTGTTATTTTCTTATATATATATAATGTATATAAACCCCGCTATTGTTATTACCAGATGAAATATAGGCATGATTAAATATTTCTCACGTTCAAAGCATTTTGAATGAGAGCTTATTGTTACTGCTGCTATACTACTTTATTACAGCTGTATTTATTAAGACCTTTGTATATATGTAGTTCTATTAATTTGCATTATTTTTGACTAACATATGTTTTGTGGTTTCCAGCTACTTAGCTACATAGCATAAAGTATTGTAAATTATTTTATGTTGTTTAGTGTTGGTTTTGAAGATGAAAACCATCATTTTAATTTTAAGCTCAGATGAGTTACTACAGGACACTTCCTGCTTATCACATAGGAAAAAAACCAACAAATGCCAACACTGTAAGTTACTGTAAGGTAAATTTGCCAAATTCAGTTATATATTTGTACTTCTTGTTTCTAGCTGAGACACAATCCAGAATTTATATTAAAATTAAAAATTATTTATTTCATTGTACTTCACACATCATTTTGCCCAAGATAAAAATCAGAACTCCACAGTTCCAGCATGTTTTCAGATGATGTGAAACTGCAAAACATTGAGGAGTGTTAGGGGTATCTCAGGATGCTAATATCTGGTATAACTGGATATACAGACCAAGGTCTCCCATCATCTGCATGTGATATAATTTGGTTTTACAGTGGCAATCATGATACCCTCAATAGAAAGAGATTATTTATTATGTTAGAAGACCAAGTCAGACCATTGCAAAATACTGTAATTCAGCAATTGTGTTATCCAGTGGTGTTACTGCAAGTCCCCGTCCAGCTATGACGCTTGTCAGAGTTGGGCTGATGGTTGGACTTGATAATCTGAAAAGTCCCTTCCAACCTTGATTATGAAACTATGTACTACCACTACAAACACTAAAAAGTGTGTGCAGAATGAGAAAAGTCTATAATTTCAAGCACAACCGATGTATTTTTGGTACCTAAATACTGGATATCTAGTTGGCAATAACATGTCTACCCTGCTCAATAAATTAGCTCATCCAACAGAATGATGCCTGGTCTGATTATCCAAGCTGTTTAATTCTCAGGTCAGTCACTGGACATCTTGTGGACAGCCATTCATTACCAGTCCTCTAGAAATCCTATGGATATTTAAGTCCCGTGATGACTCTATAGGAGACTCAGAAGTGTTCAAGAACTGGATACCTGAACACCACATCACTCTCCAACTTTAACACAAAGAGCTTCATACCCTATACCACAGAACAAAATATGAAACATGCTGACGCAGTTTCACTTTAGGGAGGAAACAGTCAACTAAGCCTTTCCAATTTTTAAAGCATGTATGTATCCATACAGTTTTTTGAAAAGTACAGGTAAAATCTAAGACAATATTTTTCTTGAAAGGTGAGGCTTATAGAATCATAGAATAGTTTGGGTTGGAAGGGACCTTAAAGATCATCGAGTTCCAACCCCCCCTGCCATAGGCAGAGACACCTCCCACTAGATCAGGCTGCCCAGTGCCTTGTCCAGCCTGGTCTTGAACACCTCCAGAGAGGGGGCATCCACAACCTCTCTGGGCAACCTGTATTTACCCTTTCAAGTAAAGATATGACAGCTGGAAACTAGAGTGTATCTGATGCAGGAATTTCAGATACAGAATGACACAGAGTCTAAAAAAAGCAAAAAAAACCCCAAGAAAGCATATGCACTTCCTGTGAAGTAAATGGTACTACTCAAATAATGAAATGAATAGGTGATTTCATCACTAATAGACTGTAAAAAAATCTGTGAAAAAAACCCCCAGGTTTTATCACCTTTCAAATAATTGCAATAGTTAGACTGTAATTATTTTTATATTGTCATAGTAATTAATAACCCTGTAGAGAACTGTGATCATTCAGCACTACACTCTTTAGGTGCAACTAATAAAGTGTAATACAATATACATATATACCTTAGTAACATATTCTGTGCAGCTTTGGTCAATTTTCCCTCCTTGTAAGAATTAGTGAGGTGGCTCAAAACAGCCAGACCAAGGTATGAATTGTCATGATCAAAACTCATGTCTCATTACTCGTCTCACAGGAATGAGTGAATCCATGTCAGTGAGCAGGGTACACAAAGGGAAAGAAATGAACATGTTTTGAAAGTCTGAAAATAAAATATACTTAGCTCCTGTGCACTGATTATCAGTGCTGACACAGATCACTAAACCTACATCAGATTCAAGCTCTCATTGCATGATGCATGAGAAAAATTGAGATCTGAACACATCAGAATAGGAAATCAGGAAAACTTAACCAGTTCCCCACTGTGCCAACTAGACCACAGAAAGAAGTGTAAATCTGTTTCCATTTGTGTACAATTCAATAGTCTACTGCTTTAGCAAAAATAGAGAAAATCAGTGTGTCTAGATATAAAAGATTTGATGCTTATTTTTGAAGACTTGTTTATATTTTCCTCTTCTTTAACTCATACCATATTATACCGCTTTTAAGTAATGGTAGTGGCATTCAAATCCATATAATCACGTAATATCTACAGATTAGGGGACATTTGCTTTGAAATTTAAAAAATATCCCTTAACTTGCCTTGCATCCCTTACAAGAATCCATGTCACTTGGATTTAGCTATTCAAGGTTATTCTCTGGGAATAAATATTATCTTGATGAGGTCCCCAGTCTTAAGAGAACAGAATAGATGAACATCAAATAAAAAGTAGGACTGATGTCCTGAAAGGCATCTCCTATTCATGCTGAATACACATTACAATTAGTGATAGAAATTCCATTAGTAAAATTTTGTGTTAACTCCTTCTGTCAAGTTGCCTAGTTCAGTCTTAGAAATTACTCAGTATTACTTCTAAAGGCTTTTTTATTGACCTCTTCATTCTCCTTAATCTGCCTATGCCTTGTTTTTCACTGTTAGTATTTTTTTTAAATTGCCCATCTGTTCACAATAGACTCTAAAAGTGCAGGGTTATCCAATTCAAAATGCTTTCTCTGTGGATTGATCCTTCTAGTCTCTGATTACAAGCAGAAGCATGTTTCTTAGTCCTGTTATATGGTGATACAAAACCATTGCAGATCACTGAGGAAACTGAGGGCTTGATGCTCTCACAAACACCCTTGAGATGAAGTCCTGCTTGATAGAAGTACACAAAGTACTTCTTGATATCTTTTACCATCCTTGGTATCAGGGAAAGCATTTAAAGATAAAAATCCGTTTCACATAACAGATGATAGAAGCAAAAATGCTTTTTGTGTAAATCAAGATTAAAAGTCTTCTGACTTATTTACTTGAAGTAATTAAGAAAGCTGATGGAGTGTAATATGCATGGAGACATTTCTCCTGCCTTATGACAAATGAATTTTGATTGTCTAGGCTGGCTGTGGTGCTGTGCATGTCAACTCAGAATAAATGACTGCTAGCATTAGGGAATAATCTGCTAATAAGACAGGATTAATGTGCAATAGTCTATAAGGTATGGATGCAAATTTAGAATGTTTCAAAATGTAAAATGGGCTTAAGGGCTTTCCAGTATGTCTGTACAGACATACTCCTCCATCCATCAGTAGAGCTTACCATCAGTAAAGGGGCTGAATATTTTTACCATTTTCTGTGTATGTTCAGTTACATATCACCTTAACATTTTATGACACTGCATTAATATTATTTCATTCTGTAACTTGACCTTGGGAACATTTAGATTTTCAAGAATGTATCTGAGAGGTATACAATATGTGGAAACCTAACAAATCTAAGGTTTAAAGCATTTCCCTTTGGTTATGGCACACAGAAACATTTGAAACAACTATTTTGATTATAGCTAGTATAAAAGGGGAATTCAAAGTTACTGTTGGACAACTGTTTCACAGGAGGCAGCTTTTCATCTTAGCTTAACCTCCTCTGTGTCCTGGCATTGCCTAAATTCTCTCATTTTTAACTGCAAAGAAAAAGTTTTCTGTCTCTGGAACACTGTACTTCCACTAAAGTAACCATGACAGTATTTTTCCTAATAAATATCACAGAATTGTAGAATTGGAGTGGATGTTCAGACATCATCTAGTCCAACACCTCAACAGTAAGCAGGGACATCCTGCACTAGGTCAAGTTGTTCAGTACCTCATCAAGCCTGGCCTTAAATGCCTCCAGAGACAGGGCCTCCATCACCTCTCTGGGAAGTGTTTCACCACCCATATGTTAAGAAAGTCATAAACCAGTTAGACTGAGAAGCAACCTTAAAGATGATCTGATTCCAACACCTCTGCTAGGCAGGGACACACTTCACTGGATCTGGTTACTCTAGGACCCATTCAACTTGTCCTTCTATTGAAGGACCGTCTATTTCTAGTGTCCTTCTATTGAAGGACACCTCTATTGAACAGGCTTCTACAACTTCTCTGGGCAACCTGTTCCAGTCGGTCACCACCCTCAGAGTTAAGAATTTCTTCCTAATATCTGATCTAAATCTCCCATATTTCAGTTAAAAACATAATCCCTCATTCTATTGCTAAACTCCCTAGTAATGAGCCCCTGTCCGTATCTCCTATATGCTCCCTTTGGATACTGGAAGTCTAATATAAGTTACTGGAATGCTGTACTGAGGACTTCTCTTCACCAGGCTGAAAGATCCCAACTCTCTCAGCCAGTCTTTACAGGTAATGTTTTCCAGTCCTCTGATTACCTTAGAGCCTCTCCTCTGGACTTAGTCTCCTTATGTTGAGAGCCCCAGATCCAGATGCAGTATTTCATTCTTCATCTCATAAGAACAGAGTAGAGGGAGCAGAATCACCTCCTTTGACCTTCTGATCATGATTCTTTGATGGTACTCAGGATGCTGCTGGCTTTCTGGGCTGCAAGCGCATGTTGCTGGCTCATACTGAACTTCTCTTCCACTAATACTCCCAAGTCTTTCTTCTCAGAGCTTCACTGAACCTATTCTCCACCCAGATTCTCTGCTTCTAATTGCTGCAATCTGAGTGGAGAACCATGCACTTGGCCTTGTTAAATTTCATGAGTTTTTTCACAGGCTCACCTGGCGAGCCTGTTTAGGTCTCTCTAGGTGACATTCCCTCTATCCAATGTGTCAACACTCCACACAGCTTAGCATCATCAGAAAACTTGCTGAGGCTGTACTGAATCCTGCCATCCAAGTGTCCATGCTGTTCAACAAAGATACTGAACAGCACTGTTCCCAATACCAACCCCAGACGACCTCATGGCTGGTCTACATGGCTTGGACATTGATTTGTTGGCTGTAGATCTTTGAGTGCGACCATCCAGACAATTTTTCATCCAAAGTTCATGATTCTCTAATGTGGAGTCAAGGTCTTTGTGCAGGATAGTGTCAAATGGCTGAAGGGATCAAGAAAGTAAGGAATCAGAACTCATCCATCAAAAATAGCAAAGCCTCAGAGAATTGACTTAGAACTTGAATAAGAATGAGATGTACTAATGTAGGAACAGTGTCATTTCCTTGCAGTTGGCAGGCTCATGAAAATATTGGAAGGACAGGACAAAAATATATCTGTTAAATCAGTAAAAATCTGGACTGTCTGTACAGGCAGCCTTGACATCAGTCTTTGGCATTGTAGATGCACTATGAAGACAGACTTTTAAAATCATGTGAGATTCTCAGTACTTTGGAGAATAATCATCAACAAAAATGGCAAATAAAGAGAGTTTCTTACTGTTATGTAACTATTGTATATCCTAATTTGAAAATACCATGTTTTGATTATAGCTAGAATAAAAGGGGAATTCAAAGTTACTGTTGGACAACTGTTTCACAGGAGGCAGCTTTTCATCTTAGCTTAACCTCTTCTGTGTCCTGGCATTGTATAAATTCTCTCATTTTTAACTGCAAAGAAAAAGTTTTCTGTCTCTGGAACACTGTACTTCCAATTAAGTAATCATGACAGTATTTTTCCTAACATCATAGAACTGTAGAATTGGAGTGGACCTTTGGACATCATCTAGTCTGACTCCCTTGTACATTGTTTTGGTTTTAACAAAAACAAGAGAAAAAGGTGTATCCAGCCTTAGCACAGACAGATTTTTACAAAGAAATATACATATTTGACTTGTAAATGCTTTTCTAAATGCTTTGTCTTAAATAATTCAAGAAAGTACTTAGGAGACTTTTTTAATCTCCAGGCTTGTTTCTAAATTCCCATGGTTAATGGTAAGAGCAATATATATATATATATGCATGAAAAAAAAATCAGTTTATAATGTCTAACCTCACTTGATATTTTTATGTGTAAAGAAAAAAAAATAGATAATCCTAACATTCTAATGTTTAATACGGTACAAAGATGAGTCAGAAACCTAGCTGCCATAACTACATCACTGAAGGATTAATAGTGTATCTTTCTTTTGTATTCATTAATACACTCCAAGACACTTCTTCAAATGAGACCAAAATAAAAGTCACTTAATTTCATTTTACTCACCAAGATACATTCATTTTCCTGAAGCACAGACTTGTCATGCATTCAGATGTTCCACCCCTTCCCCTAGAGAACACATATGTCACCTCCATGCTGTCTCAGCTCACTGAGGGAGTAATAATTTTTAATAAAACTGTTATAAAAACAATTTAATTTGCATGTGAAAGGTTCTGTTATGAGGGCAATTATAAAGAGCAACTATAATTACAGATAATAAAGCAAACAACCATGAAAACAACTAAGTTTTTATTGTGTGGACGACATCATCAGCTTATCAAATTGCAAAGTTAATCATGGTATGTGAGATGGAACACTATTAAAACCAATGACTACAGCAGTGGAAACTCTATAGAACCAAATTCTGAAAGAAATAAAACTGACCAATTTTAAGAAAAATAAAGCGTATGTGAATTTTTATACCTTTCTTTGCATATCAAAATTCTTTATTCCAGAAACTATTGTTATGGAAGATATGGGAGATTATGTCCCCCCTGTAAAATCAAAAGGTGACCACTCAGGCTTTTTCCTGTGTTCAGAACTGGGTGGTACATTTTCTGGCAAAAGAGAGGACACAATTACATGCTTCTGGCAAAATTTTACCAGTTGTGAGTGCAAATGATTTTATATTTTAGGGTATTGACACATATCACAGAATTAAATTAAGTGACCTCTGTCTGGAAGAGCTGCAAATATAGTAGAACATTATATCTAGCAATGCCTCAAAGTAAACTGAGTCAGTTGAAAGAAAGGTAATTTAGTTGAAATTTGAATATTGAGAACAAAACTTAATTAGACACAACTCCATAAAAGAGTATAATTTGGAATTAGTAACATACTATTCATTTGACAAGTCATTGATTAAGTATGCTCATACCTACTGCAAAATGATTAGATGTACAAGATTTTGACTTCCAGCGACACTGACCTTGTTCCACAAAGGAAATGAATAGCTTACTAAGTACCTATAATCTAGATTAGAAGTCTTTGTTTTGTATCCTTCAATGTGTTCCTAATATCTTCCAGTATATTTTCTAAACTAAGTGACATACTATCTAAATCAAAGTTATCTGTCACTACAGTACTTATACAAATTGTATCAGATTATGTTTTTGTGAATTCAGTAGCTGGAATACACAGGTAGTTACCTCCAAGACAGATGCATTAAAGTAAAATAGCAACATGTAATCTTTTTAGATTAAATTGCCTCAATTCTGTAGAATGGCTCTGCAAATACTTCTGAAATAAGTCAGTTGCTATTCATCAATTAGATGTGCACTCCTCAGTTCAAAACCCACACTGGAATTTTGGTGACATGAAGTCATACTTCTCCCTTGATAAGATTTCACCAGACATCTACTTCTGCTAGTCATTTTGAAAATTATTCATGAAAGACAGCATGAGACACTATTATTCTAACAGCTCTCAACCTCATGAATCAGGGTATTTCTTCACCTGGAAAAAAATAATTTCCACCGTATGAAATGACTATGCATGCTCCATGTATTTTTCCTTAACTACTAAGATTGACTCTTTCCAAAAGCAATTAAAGTAGTTTTTCTATTCAGATAAAAACATTTGCATAGCAATGTTAATGCATCCCTTACAATGGAAGATTTTACCCTAGAAACACCTTGCTTACCAAATGCCAATCAAATGGCAGTCACCTTATGTGATATGTATATCCCAAGAAATTGTCAAGTTTGCTTGATTAGAAGAATATTTACAATTATCTTTCAAAATAAGTCTCCATTTGTGTACAGAAGAAGATCTTTCCTTATACAAAGCATTTTGGTATTTCAGAACATGCAAAAATAAAGAATAAGAAGCCATGTGTGTGGCTTCTACATATTTTACCATGCAGTTGTGAACTGACATAATGCTTGCCATTGCTGTATGTTTTATTGAGCATTAAAGCCATCTTTTTGTTGGAAATGCATGAATTATGAACCTTTTACCAGTGTCTTTGAGATATTCAAGAATGTCATCAAGTTCTTAAATACTCACACCAAATAATAAATCTGTTTAGTGAAGCTGGTACCCTAACATAATTTCAACCATCAAGTGAGTCTTTTCTAACAACTAAATTTAATAAATGGTACCTTTTTTAATTAATTGAAATGGAAATTTCATTATTCCATTTTAATGGTAAAAATATCTCAGTCTGGAATTTCATCATTCTATTTCTTCTTTGTTTAATTTTCCTTAATAAAGCCTCCTAGCCCATTTGGTTGTTCTATTTAAAATTAGCAAGTATTTTCTGTTCTTTAAAGTTTATAATTCAGTTAATTTTTACTCAGTTGCTATTACTATTTACACTTTGGCTAAAAATCTGTTGCTACCTATACAGATTTTTTTGCTCTGGCAAATGCATATAGAAACCTTTGTCATTTTTGTGTCTTTTCCAAAACCATGAATAGTGCCTATTTTTGTTTTGCACAGCCCCTTTGTTTTGTCTTGCTATTTGCCTTTGTGACTCCAACTCTGAATTCAGGAAATACTTTTCTGCTTCTCATTTCCTTTAATAATTTGTAATTACCTTTATTACTATAGGACTGGAATATCATAGACACTACATATGCTTCATTTAAAACTTCATGACTTCTTAGCTTGGCAAATTCAATTTTAAGGGGATAATTCTGGGTCTCTCAGATGACTTAGATTATTTTATTCCATTATTATCTGATATACCACTTAAACCTCCAGATTCAATAAGATGGATTATTCAATCACACATGCCTTTATGGTTCATTTCCTTATCCTTTTTTGAAAAACATGAATCAATATCAGAAACATTTGAGTTATGCAGCACTCACAATTTACCAAAGTCTCTTGTGACTGAGCTGAAATTTTGAAGGAAAAAAAAAGTCCATAATAAACTACTGAAAAAATTACATTAACTTGTTTGCCTTCTTCCTGGTGCCAGAGCCTGAAAATGCAGAAGAAAATAGTCTGATATTTTACCAGCTGTCTTCTTCTTCTTTAAAAACTTATTCAAAAGTTACTAACTGCTAAAGTTATTGGCACAAAATGATTTTTGGACAGTAATCTCTCAGTGTCAAGGAGCATAGCAAGAAATACTAAATTGTCTGGGATTTAACTGATTCATTAACTGAGATTATCTAAACTCAGGTAGCTAAAATTTCCATAGGTTTCTTGTAACAATGTTTTATGCTCACAGATGCTCAGTTGCCAGCTGGCACTGTTTGCTTATTTCTTACAGACCTAAAGGATACTAATATTTGCTTACTAACTCCAAGAATTCAGACACAGGCACAAGGTTTCTATTCATCTCCTTTTATATTCAGGCATCTGTTGTTAACCTTTTGGGAGTATTGTGAGCTAGCACAGGTGAGAATTCTCCCACTTTTCTCCTTGTCTTTTGCATCCAGAACAGTTACATATAATTCATGCATGTGTTTACAAACAAAATCAAACACCAATTACAGCTGAATAAGAAATAAAGTGAAATGTTTCTGGTCAGAAGCAGCATTTTCTGGAAGTGTATCAGTCATTTATTTTAGTGTGGAAGTAGTGTGGATGATATGGAACCAGAATGTGACTTTTTATTGATCCTGGATACACCTATTACAGCTCTTCATTCCCATCTTATTCCTGTAGTGAACAAAACAGAATGATCCCTTCAGAAAAATGTCTGAATTTTTAAAGACATATATATCTTCTTTCAAGAAGTTTTCACAAATTAATTTGAAAATACTGGAAAATTTTGAAAATCATGAGGTCTTGTGTTTCTTTTGGCTTGGGCTCTTTTTTTTTAAATTTCCAATGATGCATTATGTGTTAAAGACTAGTTATTATCCAGTTCCATGCCTCTAACAGGCTGGAAGAAGGCTGAGAAGTTGAAATTTGAAATCCACGTTTCGAAGAACAAAGGATATGGGTTGAATCTGCACAAACTTTCATTTTCCAGAAATCCCATTGGTTATCAGCTTGGTTGAGGAAATAATAAATGTAGCCATTTACCTACGGGGTTAATGAACAGCTTGACTCCAGAGTGCTAATGAATGTCTGACTAATTTTCTAGTGAATCATATATATCAGCACATGGTCAGGAAAAGCTAAGTACAGGAAACAGCTAAGCAGATGCCCTGGCTATTAGAAGTACAGAAACAAGAGAGTGTAAATTGTTTAGTTGCTGCTTTGTTTCTATTGCAGTTGTCCTACTCACATGCCCCTAGCAGAAATTAGATTAAGCTTGGTTATTATGAAATTTCAAATATGTCCAGGTTTTACAATGCCAAGCAGGCAAGTAACTTTAAGGTGTAATTAACACAGTAAAAGAAAATCACATCAGAGGAAAAAAAAAGTTCCAAGACTGAATGAATGCTAATCTGTATATTAAATGTTTTAAAAAGCATCAGATTATCTCTTAGATGAGTGATCTTTTTTACAGTGCTTTCTACTGACCTTAGCATGCAATTGAGCTGGCACCTAAAGTGCTATGTCTAGGGAAATTATAACTTGCAATTGCTATTCTCATTTCTGAAAGCATTGGAGTATGCCTGACTATTATGTATGGCATTGTAGAGATCTCTTCTGAAATCAAATCTACTGAGGCAGACTTCAAAAGTTCTTTATGCTGAAACATGTTGCAGCAAAGCTATCTATCCATGTAGCTTTATTTTCACAGCTTCTTGCCTCTGCAGGGTCTGCTAGATGCTGCTGTGAGGAAGTTTGTAGTGGTCCTGAAGCAGACCTTCTATTAGAGAATGTAAACAGATATTGAGAGGATGCATGAGATGAAAACATTTGACAAAATGAAAAAAATAGAAGAAGAAAAGTAAAGATAGCTCAACATTTAAAATATTCCTTTTTTAAGACAGACTAAGGTGAAACTTATACGACAAATTGCCTATTCACTTCTAAATTGACTCCTAATTTGCAGTAACTTCAAAATAATGCTCTAAAAATGAAATATATAGAATTATTATGAAAATGTAAGAAAGCATTTCTGTTTACTAATTATTTCAACAAATGTGGGTAAGATAATAAAGAGCAATCAGCTGATAAGAAAAATTATCACATCAGGCCGGATCTGATCATTGTTCCATCATACAACTGTGGAATAGATTTCTTCTTCAAAAAGTCTTCAGTTAACACAATAAAGATAAAGACTGACAGAATATGGTAATCTGTTGTAACATAATTTCATTAATTCTCCTCTATGTTATATCACATCTCCAAGCCTACACATGTTACGGCAACATGGTCAGTGATTCTCATCATTCACAACTTCTTCATTTAGCTTTTAGGTCACAAACTCCAATAATTTACAATTGCATTTTCATACTAACTAGAAAGGACAGAAAGGGTGTTTCTAAACGACTTGCAAATATTGAAAAAATGTGCTAGCATATTCCAACATGAATTCTTGAAAAAAGGCATTACATTTTTGAGTAAATTTGATAATAATTTCAGTCTCTGAGGTTCTACACTTTCAGGCTGCACTTGAAGCTTGAAATTTTCTTATTTCAACATCTTTCTCAAACTAGGTCTTACTTTCCCATGATTTACTACACTCATCAGCAAATTATCTCCAATTGAAGAATTTCAGGTTGCTTTCCTTGGTTCACAGTCAGGGTATGAATCTTGAATTAAATTAATGGCAATTTGAAACATCTGAACTAATTATCTGCAATGCCTCATTGGAAGCTGTAGTAGTCATAAATCAAAATAAAATATAAAAATAAATAAAATAAGTAAAAT